>RJWK010039089.1:0-20533 GCA_004363435.1 Platanista minor | reverse complement strand
CAACACAATAAAGAAATACAGAAATAATTTTACAAAATTATAAGTGTATACTGTTACCGTGTAGAAATGATTAAAACATTGACACAGGGCTTCCCTGGTGACGCAGTGGTTGAGAGTCCGCCTGCCGATGCAGGGGACACGGGTTCGTGCCCCGGTCTGGGAAGATCCCACATGCCGCGGAGCGGCTAGGCCCGTGAGCCATGGCCACTGAGCCTGTGCGTCTGGAGCCTGTGCTCCGCAACGGGAGAGGCCACAACAGTGAGAGGCCCGCGTACTGCAAAAAAATACATTGACACAAATTACTATGACATGCAGTATTATTTGCCAGTTAAGTATTACTTGGATATATTTATTGATTGTGTTTCTTTATCATTTAGTCAGTTTTACTGAGAATAACTAGAAGGGTGATCCAAATCTATGAATTAAACTTAGATTACTCATTTTTATTTTGCCATGTCATAATGTATTTCTCATCCATATAAAATTTCACCAGTTGAGTAAATTGTTTAAAATTCTTCACAACTATAATAAATCTATACAACATGATGAAATCCAAAGCTATATGGAGGTAACAATAATTGTTAGCAACTATTAAATATAAGTTATTTAACCAACTTGTTTTTACACAGCAGTAGAGGCTTTAAGTGCACTAAGCTTGTCAAAAATGTTTAAAGGCAGTTTGCATTTATATTCCAGTGCACTGCTTCTAAAGGTCATTTTTCTAAAGCATGCACAAAGAGACAAAAAGACAAAGAAGATCCATTTATTCTCATATTACCCTTTCCTCAAAACTAGGACTGAATTGCCATAGGGAAGTATGGTATTGGTGACATTTTCTAAGACAATGATATCTATTTTATATGGAACTTTTAATACTTTAGACTTAAGAGGTAGAAGAAAAAATAATATACAACATTTAATATTGTGTCACTCTGTATTTGTATCATTCAGGCTCTCCACAGGAAACAGATTTCACACACAAACAGGGTGTATTTAAAATATATCTGAGGAGATATTAGTGAAAAGACTATTTACAAAGTGTGGGCAATTAAGCAAACCAAAAAGTTTGGGTGAAGCTAACAAGAACTGTTAGTACTCATATATCTGAAGAGGTAAGAGGGTTGAGCAGTTACTAGAACTGGAAAACGTAACTATAGCTGTAAGGGGGGGCTCCCAGGAAGGAACTGTGGTGTTTAATAGACTCAACAGGAGTCAGTGTAATGTGTATCCCAGTCTCAGTGCCCCACTTCCATCCTGTCTTTTGCAAGTGTTTCCCACTGATTAAATCCAACTGTATGGGAAAGGAGCTCATTGATGCATTCTCTAAAGTTAACTTCTCAGGAAACAGAATATGGTGCGAAAGGGTGAGGAGGAGACCTGGAGATGCAAACAAAAATACCCAGCACAGTCCACCCCTTTTGCTTCTCAATATCTACTCTTATTCTTTTTCTTGATGAAAAATGTGTGAGCCCATGCAAAATATCATAAGCTCTAATTTAATCATGGGATGATAGCACTGTAGACATATTCCCACCTAAAGTATGTCTTTAGCCACCACCATTTCTTAATATAAATGGAGAGAAACAAACAATTAATATAAAACCTGACTCTAACAGTCCCATTTCTTCACCTTCTGTGTTTCAACACCCATTTAATGTTCCTTTTACCCTATGCAATTACCTAGAATGGATAAGATTCTTTATCAGGTGCGGTGACCCAAACTTTTATTCTTGAGATCTGAATCTTTTTGGCCCCATCTTTATTAGACTGCTGAGTGTTCCATTGATTACTATTGGGAAAAAGTGTACTAAAAGGTACTAAAAGCCAGTGAATCCTCTAGTTCCAGACATTGTCTTCCTTGTCCTATTATGTAGCAGCCATCCACTTTCTCCTTGATAATGAATATCAATCACTTCATCAGGATACTGACCCTTTTCACTGAATGGCGTGAGGAGCACAAAGAGTAATTTCAGTTTTTTTATTTTGTTTTGTTTTAATTTAAAGGAGCGTAACTGTGTTCTCTAGTAGAAGCATTTCTAACTTGGACATTGAGACGTCTACAGACACCAAAATCAAGGTCATGGAAACAGAAAGCAAAAAATTCTTCTGGTGATTTATTTTATGTTACAGTAAGAAAAGAACACCCCTACCTCTAACCCCTTAGTTTCCCTATTCTAAGTACTCTAGCTGTAGTAAAAGGAGAACCATATAGTGGCTTCTGGTTTATGGCATATATTACATGATAAATGGGGAATGTCGTGACCTTAAAGAGACTTGTCTGTCCCTCAGTGGTATAACTAAACTTTCAGCAGGCTGTTCCACAATTCTATAAAGAGCTGCAATTGAATCATGAGTACGTGCTGAGTAAGTAAACTTCATGGATGCCAGCTCATTGCTTCACTTCTTTGCCATACAAATGAATAGCATACCCTTTGATTGGTGGTGATGTTATTTGACATGTTAAGATATCTGAAATTCCCTGAATAGTGTCACTGGCAGAAGTGTTACAGACAGGAAGGCATATTTGCATCCCAGATTTTATATGTGTGTATATATATATATATATATATATATGTGTGTGTGTGTGTGTGTGTGTATATATATATATATCTACCCCTGTGTGGGGATAGATCTGATAGATACGATGAAAGGGGACAATGTAATTAGCCTGCTACCAGGTGGATGGCTACTCTTTGGGGAAATAATACATTATTAGGTGCTCAGCATTAGCCTCTGGGTTCGGGCGGTAACCAGATCAGCCTTGGTGAGGATAATTTTAAGTAACCAAAATCATGCATGGCCTTTATGCCAACCTCCATGGCTGCTTCATATGCAGCTCTATCAAGCAAGCAGAAAGATGTTTGGGAAAGAGTCAGTGACATCATCTGAAGGGTTCATAATCTCTCTCCTTTTATTTAAAGCCTCCTCTGAAATGAATCTTCTCTGATGATCATTTACAGCAAACGCAATTACCTTCATCACTGATGCCTATATCTGGAAGTTCTTTCAATTATTTCTTGTCTAGACTTATCACCAATCTTGCAAATCTTGTTCTTTTCAAAACCTTGCTAGGTCATCCAACCCATTAGCTAGCATAGGCATTTTCTTTAGACAGTCTCTCCTTTTACATGAAGGAGACAAATGGGTGTACTGCCCCAAGTTCTGTCCACTAGGAGAATTTCCCTTTACTGAAACTTTCAGTCTTCCCCTGAGTGGGGCCATAATACAGTGGCTATCCATTGCCAGGTGGTGTCAATATAGTATGTGGGTGGCTGCTTTTTCCTCCAGCACAAGATGCTCATAGAGAACTCCTTTTGAAGCTTGAGATGTGATATGAAGGAGAGAGAGTAAAACAAAAGGAACAGTTACCATGGGTGTCTAAGGTGCATGTTTGTGTAGTGTACTTGTTTCCTCTGATCCGTCTTTGTTTTGTTCTTACACACTTTGTCTACAGTTTTCATTGGAATGTTGAGATATGCACCCAGCTTTATGACTTAGTGAATTAGATAATGCCCAAATCATCATAGGTATTTTAGGCCACACTTTTACTTGGTGCTTTATTATCAGGAGTTTGGATACTAGAAACTCCACAGGAGCAACTTTTCAAATGGCCTCTGAGCTTGGCAGGTGAAACATTTAATAGTGGCAATATCTGGATCAGTCTGGGTGAGGGGACATCTATGATGTTGAACCCACAAAAGTTTTATCCTTGAGAAAGAGAGCATGGCCCTAGTATAAAACTCAAACTGAATCTGAGCCATGGTTTCTTCTTAAGTGCTGCCAGAGGCTCCACTACAAGTTTCCGGTTTTTTTCTACTGCAGGGAGTGGCAACTTTTTCTATAAAGAGACAGGTATTAAATATTTAAGGCTTCATGGGCCATACAGTCTCTTTCACAACTATCCATTTTTGTCATCATAGCACGAAAGCATAGACAATAAGTGAAAGGAGAAGTGTAGCTATGTTCCAATAAAATTTGCTTTGTGAGCATGGAAATTTAGATTTCATGTAATTTTCACGTTATGAAATATTACTCTTGATATTTGCTTCAACTATTGAATAATATAGAAACTATTCTTAGCTTACAGGTTATACAAAAATAGGTGATGGGCCAGATTTGGCCAACAGACTGTACTGTGGCACCCCTGGTCTACTGGGACGTGAGGCCCAAGTAGCAGGGCAGCTTGAACTGCAGGCTAGACCTGCGGAATAAGTGGTTCTTGCTTCAGGTCCTCTCAAACTAACAGTTTTATGGATTACCCAGTAAGAGTATTGATGTAGCATACCAAACTGTGGTATAACTTGACTTCAGAATCCAAAAACATAATGACATATGGTCACTTTCTCTTTGTGGTGAATGGTGAAGTAACTTATCTCTCACTTTAGAAAGGATATTCTGATATGATGAATCATAGTCTGCTAGCAACTTTACCAATGTGTCAGGCCCCTAAACATTCACAGAGTATATCTCTCATCCTTTGGCATGCATAAATCTTACTGGGCATCTAGAATATTTACTGCTCCCTGATTACCATATCTATCTGGCACAGCATCTTCAATATAAATGAGGAACATGATGTTCTATTGATATTTCTTTTCAAGATGCTTTACAGATGCTTTTTCCAGTTACCACTCTGTTGAGCTTTATTAGGCCCTGAATATTAGTTAGAATATTGGTTTAGCTGATGTAATACTGGTTTGTTTTACCAGAAATTATTTCTCTGTTTTGTGTATAATAGATTATAGTTGACTCTTAACACAGGTTTGAACTGCACGGGTCCACTTACATGTGGACTTTTTTTCAATAGTAAATACTGTGGTACTACACAATCTGAGGTTGGTTGAATCCACAGATGCAGAACTGTGGATACACAGGGCCAACTATAAGTTATTTACAGAGTTTTGACTCCACAAAAGGGTCAGCACCCCTAATCCCCACGTTGTTCAAGGATCAGCTGTATATAAGCAAGTACAGGCATATATACTGTACTGCTGGGTTGGGAACCTACATCTCCCTATTTTGTTAATTAACTCTTCTTGAGTCCTGCTCTTACCTGCATAATTCACCACTAAGTCTGTATCCCTTTCAGCAGGAAGGAATATGAAGAAGGTGATGGGCATGTCCATTCCCTTTAGTGGGACAACCTGAGAAATGAACACGTTGCTTCTATTAATATTTCATTGGTCAAAACCTAGTCACCAGACCAGAACTAGCAACAGCAAGGAAGGCTGCATAATGTATCTTTAGCTGGCTCCCCGTGTGCTCAGATTTAGGGACTCTAACATTAACGAAAGATGGATGAACAAATGTTGGGCTAATATGTAATTTATTATTCTATAGAGACAAGTTTTTTTAAAGAATTCTATGTTCTAGTCAAATAACCATGACTTATTCATAGATATGACTAAATTTAACATAAACAATTGTCTCATTGAATAATGGAATATTAGAACTAGAGAGAAACTTGAGATGATTTAACCCTAAACACGTATTCACACAAGAATAAAGTGAATCCCAGAAAAAAAATTAGTTAAGGTAGCAGAGCTGCTTCCTGGCAGACCTGGCATTACATCCAATAATCCTACTTTATAGTCTTTCTTCTTTCCACTAGTTCATAGTATTTATCTTATATCTAGGTTTTGTGTAGGAATGAAAAGATGGGTGAGGTAGTCTGGCAGGTAGACAGTAGCCCACTGGAACCAACAATATAATAAGAAAATATATATGCAAATAATTAAGGATAAACCAAAACAGCATAAAACAAATGATTTCATAGAATGCTGAAACAAAGAAAAAGTGCATTCCGTGTGTGAAAAATAGTATATTTTATGTATGAAGTATCTTTTGAATTAAATATATCTTCATAGTAAGATTATATTCATAATAATTTTTAAAATAATAAGCAAAAAGCTACCTCTGTTACTAGAATATTTCAAATTGCTTTAAATTGCACTACACTGGACTAGAAATGTAAGCACCAAACTAAGACAAAATTCAATTTATAGTAATATATCAAAGACTTAATTAGCAGCAAGCCTTTATATGTCTCCAAAAATGCTAATAGAGTTTATTTATATGATCAGCATCTACTATGGTCAAGTGCTATTCAAAGTACTGGGTTTAAACTGATAAATGGCACAGAATTGTACCTCCAAGGAAATGAATGGAGTTTAGAGACCTCAATGAATCAGTACACAAAAAGTGCTTAGATTTTGCCTAAGCTTATTGAAAATGCTGTATGATTGTTTGATATTAGTATTGCTTTTTCTCATAATGGATATTCACTTCTGCAATTTTGCTGATATTTGATAGAAATGTCCTAATTATCAAGACATCTATAGTGTTCCAATGCAGTAAGTTATTCCCACATGTAAATTTTCTTGTATGAATAAATATATTCATTAATTGGTCATGTCTGACTAACTTTTTTGTGATGGTAACTTTACTATATCATGGATGCTAAACCATGTAGTTACAGCAGCCATGTGGAATGGAGGATGAATTATAAAATTATAAATGAATTATAAAATTATAAATTATACAGTGTTGTAAATACAGTGTATGTCAGATCTATGGAGAAAGTTATGGCTAAATTTCTTATGTCAGATCTATGGAGAAAGTTATGGCTAACTTTCTTTTGGAAATAAAATTCATCTTATATTTTTCTAGAGTGTGGTGCATGAACTGAAACTTAAAAGACTAATAGGATCTTGCCAGACACACAGGTCAGGAAGGGGAGGAGAGTAGTGGGACGGGAATGGAGCTTGTACATTCCACAGAAGAAAGCAGCAATGAGGAGAAGTGTGGTGACTTTGCAGAGCTTTATAGTATGGCTTTGGATGCAGTTCTGAACAAGGTGAGGAGTGAGGAGTGAAAGGAATGCAAAACCCAGTTCTGGTCAAGGTAGAAAGTTTGACTTTCTCCTCTAGTCAAATGGAAGCCATTTAATGGGGAGTAAAATAACAAGATTGGCCTTTTAGAAAAAGTCTTCTATGTCCATGTAAGATAAAGATCACAGAGTAGCAAAACTTGGAGCAAGAAAACTCATTATATGACAGTATTGAAGTGTAAAAGATGAAAAGTGCACAAACCAAGATAGTAGGCAGAAAAACGGAGATTTTCTTGAAACATGTGGCTGCCAGGTCTCAGGTTGAATTTAAGATGCGTTTCCAGTCATTTTAGGAACAAAAGAAAACATGTAGAATATCTTATATATAAACTTTGGTGTTAATTTGGATAAAAACAAACAAACAATAAATATATGTATAAGTTGCAGCATCTAAAGGAATATATATTTTCTTTTCAACTATTAAGAAAATAGAATGCTGTTCAGTTTTAGCAAAATTACTTTTAGCTATTTAGTGGGTAGGCAGTATTTGATCTGAAGTATGTGTCAGCTGATTTTTTTCTAGACTTTCATAGTTTAAAGCAAAACCATTTAGGGTGTAACTAATTGCCACCAGTGTTTCCTACAATTTAACATATTGTTAATTAATTTATTCTGAACACTAAAGACTTGAGTTTTGCCTGTAGAATTGATAAGACATGGTCAATCAGGTCACATTTGTCATCATTGTCACTGATCTTTAATGCTGACCCCAAGGATCTCCTTCTTTGGAGAAGAGAGAAATGTTCATCCTGAATGCTCATCTGATATTGGCTTTTGTACAGAAAGCAATAAACACTTTGTCAATTATAGTCAACAGAAATTTTCGCTCTTCATACGTAATAGAAAATTTAGTTTCCAAATTCCTAAGAAATGTTCCTACTCTCCCTCCCCTGCCCCTAGTTACTTTTTAAGGATGCAGTTATATAAAGAATTAGATTGAATTGTCTGATGAAGAATCATGTTATGTAAAACCTAACATGAAAGTTTGGAACCAACAGGCCAAGTTTGTATGTAAGAATTTATCCAAGAATCATTGAAGTTGGATATTATGATAGAAAAATATTTTCATCTGAAATAGTCAGGGAAGACTTTATTGGACCAGATGAGATTTGAAATGGATTTTGGAGGAAGAAAAGAATTTTGCTAAGAGACATAAAGTCATCTCATGTATAAATTATCCTATAAACCAAATCAATATGTAACAAATATAACATAAATTCAGTGGACAATATTTAATACATTATAACTTGACTGGATTAGAGAATTCAAAAGGGAAATTTTAGATAAACTAGGAGGACTGTAGAAACTAGATTATAGAAGCTTGTGAATTGTCAACATAAGAATTTAAATATTTTTTAGACAATGAGAACTCTGGGTAGTTTTGTGAGCAAGAAGGCAATTTTATTAAAGAGGCTTTTTTTTTTTTTTTTGCGGTACACGGGCCTCTCACTGTTGTGTCCTCTCCCGTTGCGGAGCACAGGCTCCGGACGCACAGGCTCAGCGGCCATGGCTCACGGGCCCAGCCGCTCCACGGCATGTGGGATCTTCACAGACCAGGGCACGAACCCGTGTCCCCTGCATCGGCAGGCGGATGCTCAACCACTGCGCCACCAGGGAAGCCCCTAAAGAGGCTTTTTAATAATATCACACTGGTGGCATTTATGATCATTTGATAGGAGAGGAAAACTAATGATGGTACAGCTCTTCAGAACTTTTCAAATCTCTAGGTATGAAGAGATAAGCCCTAAAGATAATGTTTGTAAGAGATAAGTGTGAAAAATAATTCAAAGGAAGTAGTTAAATATCATGATTAACTGTCTATTGAGAACAAAAGAAAGAGTAGAATTAAATGTGATTTTAAATATGATTTTAGGTAGAATTAAATATGATTTTAAATATGATTTAAAATCAAAAGTCTGGCTGGCTTGACTAGTTTTTCTGCTTAGGCTCTCACAAGGCTGAAATAAAGGTATCAGCCAGGGTAAAAGCTCTTATTTGGAGGCTCTGAGGAAGAATCTGCTTTAAAATTTGAGTTGGCAGAATACAGTTCCCTGTGGCCATAGGTTTGAAGTCCCTGTTTCCTTTTTGACTGTCAGCTAGCAGCTGTCTGAGCCCCCCAGAGTCACCTCTCTAGTCCTTTCCACAGAGCTTCCTACATATTCAAGCCACCATGCTCCGGAGTCCTGGCTTGCCCTTCTGCCTCCAGCTGGAGAAGAGAACTCTGCTTTTAAAGGGCTCATGCGATGAAATTGCAACTTCTTGGATAAACTTCCTTTTGATTAATTCAAAACTAAGTGCTTAGCAACCTTAACTGAATCTACAAAATCCTCTTTGCCATCAAAAGCATAATCACAGTTTCTGAGATTACAAAGAAACCAGGGCGGGAGGGTCACTCTAGAAAGCTGCCTACCACATGGAACATTTGTTTTACTTTTGTAGTAGAATTTAAAAATTTTCAAGATCTCCTAAATGTAATATTTTTCACATTTCTCTCATTTTATTATGTATAGTTATCCTGTGGGCATTACAAATTCCATTTTCTCAGATGTTGACGCTTCCTTTTTTTTTTTTTTTTTTTAAAGTTTTGTATCTCACTTTCATAGTATTTTGCTATAACTCAAAGATTTGCTGGCAGTTTATGTTAGATTTTGAAAATGCCTGTTCAGCAGGTGAGGGTCTGTGGGGGATGCAGGTAATGCTGGTTTTCTGGGTGTTGACAGGACCCCCTCAAGATAGTTAGCAGTAACTTTGGATCATCCCCTTAGGCCTTAGTCCAAGCATCCCGCTCAATGCTTTAGTCTTTGGCCAAATGCCCTGGTCAGCGAAGTTAGAGGGGCAGGCTGTGAAGCTCCCAGGCTAAGTGTCTCCAAGTGGCCCAGGTGACTCTTCCTCCCCCAAACTTTCTCTACTTAAGCATGTTCTCCTCTGGCTTATGACTACTTCCAGGTTTGTTTCTCAGTATATCTAACAGTACCTGCTTTCTAACTTTCAGGAATTCCACAACATGGCTTTCTTTCTTATTTTATTGTGATAACGGGTTTATTCTGTCATTTCATAGGATTTTAACAGGGCAAGAGGCTTGTCATCTTGATCCTCTCATAGAGCATTCACTTCGTAAAAAGCACCTTGTTGTACTGAGAAGTGCAAAGATGTATAAGACATGAATGATTCTTTGCTTTTGTGGGAAAGAAGTATTAAATAAATAAAGAGTTTACTCAGTTTTTCATACAGTCAATAAACACGTATTCTAGTTCTTCAAGTTACCAGATATTGTGGTGCTTAGATAAAAGGGCAACCAATATGGGCACAGTCCCTGCCCTAACAGAGGTGACAAACTAAAGATGATATTTAAAATTAGACGAGCATTCATAAGTAGGAATGATAAGTATCATGATAGGTGGAGGAAACACAATATAGGTTAAACACAAAATAGGTTAAAGTACTCTAGATGTGGTGGAGAGGGAACAGCCATGAAAGAATTGCCCTCCTCTGAGATCTGAAAAAAGCAAACTGACAATAAAAAAAAGAGTCTGATAAAGCTGGTATTCTATGGAGATATGTGTCTCTGGTTTGAAGTGCTATCCTTGTAGCTACATAGGTTTTTTTGGCCCTGGCCTTGGGGCTGCAGTCTTCAGGCCCATTTTCAGTTAACCCTCAGATGAGAATATATCTTATTACAATTTGTTATGTGCCAAGGCCATACTGATATGCATGACATCTACTTATGTTCCTATACAAAAAGTGAATCTACAAATCCTTTTAATCAATTACTAAGTACATGGGAACAATTATATGCTAAGTATTGCATAACTATATGAACATGTGTGCTTATATAAATACTTGGCACATTGGAATATAAGAAAAAATAGACATAAAAAGGAAACTTTACCCCTGAAAATTTAGTCAAGCAGTAAATTATAATCTATTGATTCTTTTGCATCACCTTCAGTTTCTAAGGAAAGTAACATTTCTGAACATATTATGGAATTTTCTGAGAGGATCCCAATAGTTCCCAAAGGAATCAAATTACATCCTAACTACATGGCTGAAAAATAAAATCAAAATTCCTTAGTAATTGAAGAAAGGAAATACCTTTACAGAAGAATTTCATCAGGTAAAGGTTTTCTTTCCTTATTGAATCAGAGCTGTATTTAATCAAGGCCTGAGTGGACTGCCAAGTTCTTTTTTTATGTTTTACAAGAAAAAAAGCATCCAAAAATAGATTTCTGCTTCTTAGTACACTCTACGTCACTGATGTTTCAAATCTCAAATAAGATTGTACTTTCACACATTAATTCAAGTGGAGGGATGAAGGAATATTCCTTATAACTGAAACAAAAATAACATGAATTTAACGTGAATGATCAGTTTGGGTTCTATATATGGCAAAAAAGAAGATGGTAATAGTTCCGGTTTCCTTAATAGCTTAATTGTTGTATAATTGATATACAAAAAACTGCAAATATTTTAATGTATACAATTTAATGAATTTGGACATATGCAAACACCTGTGATACCATCACCACAATTGAGGTCAAGGATAGATCCAACACCTCCCAGAGTTTCCTTGTGTTTCTTTGTTGTCATTGTTGTTGTGTTTGTTTGTTTGTTTTGCTGTGTGTGTTAAGAACACTTACCATATCTGCCCTCCTAACAAATTTTGAAGTGAAATAGGTCTGTTCTTTCAACCTTTGTTTGTAGAGATAGAAGGCCCCCTCCAAAATCCTGCCCAGAGTGTGACTAGCTGTTGGACTATCTCTTGATTACCTTTCAATGACAAGTAAAACTTTGCTTTCCGTCACCCCCCTATGAGTATACTGGAATGAAATTGCAAGACTGCTCTTAAATAAACATATGGCTAAATGAGCTCTACAACAGAAATAGACTTGATATTGAGCTTTGTGCAACAATAAATTGCACGTTTAATTGCCTGAAGCAGTAATACATATGACCTTATTTTATGGCAATTATATTTATGGAATCAATTCAAATAGGTAATCCAAGATATCTTTTCAATGAAGAAATTGCAAGAATAAACTGCACAAGTCTTCAAATTTGGTTTCACCTTGCAGAAATGTACTGACTGTTCATAGATTTTTTTTTCACATACAAGAAATATATATGGTTCAGAAGGTGTCAAATTCAATAAGCAAAAAGCCTTGCTGTGGCTCTTCACAAGAAGAATATTATTTCTCAAAAGAAGCAAAAAATTTCTACTCACAAATAACACTACAGCAAACCAAAGAGATTAACTTTTGAAGCACATAATGCTTTGGTTGGGTTTATTTCATTATATTTCATCTACCTTAAGCCATTCATTGTAAGATACACCATTATTTTACCATCTATACCAACAACAAGGAAAAAAATGCTGCCAATTAAAGGATAACTCAGTGTTTTAACAATTGTCTTACTCAACGCAGGAAATAGTCACACTAACTTTTCCTCTATTCTGGGGTTTTAGTAAAATGGCTTCTGCCTTTAGCTACACTATGGTGAGCAATAATCTACTACTGATCTTAACAACAGAAGTTAAACTGCTTCTTGAGGATATCTTTCTCCCTGAGATCCTATAAGCACTTGGCTGCTGCTTTGCAAGAAAATGAGGAATTATAGTCATTTCTCTAATGATGAATATTTTTTTGACAGATATCAAATTTACCCCCCATTGATCAGTTTTCATGCCTTCCTGAGTACATAGTAACTATTTCATTTAATGCCAAATTGTGGTGTAATCCTTTAAAGACATTTTAAGTGGCAATTACACTTAGCATGTGTTGTAACAAGAGGGACACATAATTCTTTTGAGAGAAGAAGAATATACAGCTATGGCTAAATGTGTCCACACAAACAAGTAATGAAACTACATCACAACTGCCACCTGCCCAAAAGTGATAATAAGAAGGTATAATTGTAATTCACATCTCAACTTAAGATCAACACACACACACACACACACACACACACACACACACAAATATACAGCTAAAAAGGAATAAAGTATGATGGAAAAACATCCTGAGTTTCTTACTTTGGTTCCTCTGAAGTTCTTTAGAGTTAATTTTGGTTCTCACTTCCTAGAATTTGTTATGTGGTTACAGAACTTTTATCTCAAATCCTGTCTTTTTCATAATCTAAGTACCTAAGCCACCGAGATGAGGAAGAAAACATTTCAAACATTTCCTAGGTAGTAAAAGCTATTGGTTAAAAGTTTTTAATTTGTTTTGGGTTTTTTGGTTTTTTTGTTTGGAGAGTATAGGAAACATAATAGAATTTTAAGTGTGCATCACATTTGAAAAGATGCTACAAGATTCAACTAATCAAGTTAGTCTCCCTCTCTCTCCCTGAAACCTCTCATAACCTCTATTGAGTCCTGTGGGTGAGAGATTTGCAACCTGCCCCCTAGTGGCCTAAGGCTTTTGCCTACTGTGTTAACCTGTTGGGCTGCCGTAACAAAATATTTACCATAGACTGGGTGACTTAAACAAAATAAATTAATTTTCTTACATTTCTGGAGGCTAGAAGTTCCAAATCAAAGTTTGGCAGGGCTGGTTTCTGGTGAGGACTCTCTTCCTGGCTTGCAGATGGCTCTTTCTCTCTATGCCCCTTCTCTCTATGTCTTCACTTGGCATGTACATGTGCATGTGCATGGGGGTTGAGTGAAGAGAAGAAAGAAAGGGGGAGAGAGAGAGAGAGAGAGAGAGAGAGAGAGAGCGCCTCTTCTAACAAGGACACCAATCCTATCAAACCATGGCCTAACCCTTAAGATCTCTTTTACCCTTAATTACCTCTTTAGAGGCTCCATCTCAAATATAGCCACAGTAGGGGTTATAGCTTCCAAATATGAGTTTTGGGGGTCAGTGGGGCACAAAATTCAGTCCATAACCCCCTCACCGGTTTAAAACTTCTACTTCCCATGTAACTTAATAGCAACAAGTATTGATATGCCCCTGACTTTTTTTTTTGTGGGGGGGAGATGAAGCTGTTTAATGAACCCTACCCCACCTACAAAATTTAAGTAGTGTAGCTTTATTTATTTATTTACTTTTTATTGAAGTATAGTTGATTTATAATGTTGTGTTAACTTCTGCTGTACAGCAAAGTGATTCAGTTATACACATATATAGCTTCTTTTTTATATTCTTTTCCATTATGTTTTATCCCAGGATATTGAATATAATTCCCTGTGATATACAGTAGGACCTTGTTGTTTATCCATTCTGTATGTAATAGTTTGCATCTACTAACCTCAAACTCCCAATCCATCCCTCCCCACCTCCCTGATGTTTAATAGAATTAATTGTAGAAAAGATTTTCCCTAAAGCCAAGTAGTTGTCTTAGCCACTTCTGTTTAGGGAAAGTAGTGCTTGCATAGTTCGAGGTCAGTTGAAAGAGTTTTTAATCCTAAAACCCCACATAGCTGACAAGGGCCACAAACTGACATTTGTTTCTCTTAGAACTGGCATGTGGCTAAGACGATTCAAGACCCGTGACTTTGTTGAGGTTTGAACAGAACAAGGACCTGGCTCTGAAAAATTTATGGCAAGAAGGAGAAGAGAAGAATGCTTTCTTCCTACAGGCAGCTCATTCCATAGAAAAGAAATAAGAAGGAACTGCTTACACATGCCAATTTCTCCTTCCAGCCTCACACATCAGATAAAAGGGCAGAGAGACCAGAAGTGATAACTGTTAGTTGAGTTCCCTCCACATGAAAGGAAATATCTGGAGGAAGAAAATGCATTCCTTCTGAGACCTCAAACAGAAAATTCTAAATATTTCATTTGTAATGTTTTGCTGACAATAATTAAGACAAAAGACAAAAATCACAATATCAGTATTATATGAAGTGATATCATAGAGAATAATTTAATAAAAAATCTCTATACCACTTGATTGATATCTCTGTAAAACATTCCTGTTGCAGAAGACATGCAGAGTTTTTGTGCATCCATCATCCCTGTTTTTAATTAGACTCCTGAGCTTCCCTTGGGAAACTCTCCCTCCTTCATGGCCTGAAATCTTGGGAACTGTCAAATAAAGTGACCAAGGTTATATAAATCAAATGCTAAATAAAGTCTTCAAGGGTCTTTGAATCTTGGGTAGGGTTCTGCAAATAGGAAAGCAGCCCTGAAAGTACTGCTGCTTTGATTCTATTACCTGTTTCTAGTTTTAGCTTTTTTCAAAGCCAGGTTGTTTAGCTTTTCCTTTGATTCTTTAATTATTCTTCAAATTTTAATTAATGTGTTTAATTAGTCTTTGCTTAAATACCACTAGTGATAGAACCAATTATCTCATGTACTATCTTTATATGTTAAAAATACTCTCCCTTTTCTAGAGCTGAAACTTGAGCCCTATAGCTTCCTCTATTAGTTCTTTTATTTCCTTAGGGATATAAAAGGAGATCCAAATCTTCTTCCATAGTGCCATTCTTTCAAATTATTGAACTCTTTATCTTTTCCATATTAATTCCATATTTGTCCCTAGAACACTTTCTTAGATGGCATGACTTACATTGTTACTATCCTTTTTTTGATCATCACTAATTAATCTTACTACTCTTAAAAGCGAAGTGTACAAAATTGACTATAATGTTTTATGTGTGCTGAATTGAATGCAGAGAAAAATGAGACTATTAACTGTTCATGTCTTAAGTCTCTCCTTTAGTGGTCTTGTCCCCCATGAATAGAAGCTAAATCATTTTAGATGTTGGTTTTAAATACAACCACTATTACTACTTTATAGTTATATGTGTATAAATATATACATATAATTATTTCATAATTATTTAAAGATGTTTTCTATAGATAAGTGAAATAACTTCATATCTTTACTTGTACTTTTTCTAAGTGAAATAACTTTACCTATTCATTTGTACAGTAACACATTTTTATGTTAGAATTTAACCAGAATACAAAATAAAAGAATAAAAGAGACAAATGGGAGCAAAGTTATAATGGAGTGAGAAAAGGAGCTCAGAGATTAAATTGAATCCATAGGAACAAATGAGGAGAGGCAAAAATTATAATTAATAAGTTTAGCATAATAAGCTCTCTATATATGTGCTTGCTATTTCTTCTCTCATCTTCCTTAAAAGACATAAAGTTATATAAAGTAATAATTATAATAATATATTGTTGGGTTTATAAAATATATAAACGTAATATATATAATAATATTAACTGGAGTATCAAGTTAGTATAAATCTGAAGTAGATTCTGATGTTAAGCTGTATATGATAAGCCCTAGAACAACGATTAAGAAGATAGCTCAATAACTATAATAAAAAATTATTAAAGAGGCCTTCCCTGGTGGCGCAGTGGTTGAGAGTCCGCCTACCGATGCAGGGGACACAGGTTCGTGCCCCGGTCCGGGAAGATCCCACATGCCATGGAGCAGCTGGGCCCGTGAGCCATGGCCGCTGAGCCTGTGTGTCCGGAGGCTGTGCTCCGCAACAGGAGAGGCCACAACAGTGAGAGGCCCGCGTACCGCAAAAAAAAAAAAAAAAATTATTAAAGAAATTGAAATGTTACCCTAGAAAATATTCACTAAATACAAAAGAAAGCAGTAAAGGAGAAACAGAAGAAAAGTATGAGACATATAAAACAAAAAGTAAAATAATTAGGCAAGAAAAAGAAAATAAAAGTTCTCCAGATTGAAACAGAAAAACAAAAACCATCTCAATTTGTAGATTACATGATCCTGTATATAAAAAAGTCCTAAGGAATCCAGTAAAAAAATCTATTAGAACTAATACATTTGTCCAGTAAAATTGTAGGTAAAAGATAAACGTACAAAATTGTATTCTTATACACTAGTAAGGAACAATATAAAATTTAAAAAATTTTCCATTTAGAATATCACCAAAAAAGATAACTTATTTAGGAATAAATTTAACAAAAGAAATGCAGAACTCACTCTGAAGCAACCTCCTCAGTAATGATCCTATGCGTGATTCTCTTTGAATATATACTGCTTAGGGTTTGTTGAGATTCTTGCACCTATAGATTAATTTTTTTCCAAATTTTAAAATCGTCAGCTATTATTTCTTCAAACATCTTTTCTTCTTCCTTCTTTATGGGACTCCCATTACATGTACATTACTATGTTTAATGTTATTCTGTTAATTTTTCTTCAGATTAGATAACATCTGGTGTAGATCACACTTCATACTCACTGATTTTTTTATTTTCTCTGCTGTTTTATATCTGCTATTCAGTACTTCCAGTAGGTTCTCTCTTCTCTCTTTTTGGCTACTGCACTTTTAAACTCTAGAGTTTCCGTTTTATTTTTTTTAGTAGTTTTTATTTCTCTAATTAAATAACTGAAAAATAATTTAACAGAGAAACTAAAATGGTGCTTAAATATATGTGTTTAACACAAAAGAACAGAGTACAGGAGGAACTGATACAGGAACAAAAAAATAAAACATAAAAATCAAATGTGGATAATGTGATCTGGAGAACAGCTATTAAGTAAATAATAACTCAAAATATAGTTTAAAAAATCAACAGAGGAATCAGCAATGACAAAACAGAAGAAATATAGAAAATAAACACCAAAATGGCAGATGTAAACCCAGCTATATCAATAATTACATTAAATGTGAATGGACTAGTCACTTCAATCAAAAGGCAGAGATGGTTAGACTGGATACAAAAAAGCATGACTTTCTTACATGCTATTTATAAAGATACATTTTATATTCAAAGACACAAATAGGCTGAAAAGGTAGAAAAATGTGTGCCCTACAAATTGTCTCCGTAAACTAACTGAAGTGGCTATATGAATATCACAGAAATTGACTTATATTTCTTGTAAGAAATCTTTCTAGAGATAAAGAGAGACGTCATAAAGATGAAAGAATATATTAAGAAGATATGATGATTATAAATGTATATGCACCTAATACTCCCAACAATATAAGAATTAAAAGTATCTTCACATCTAAATACTCCTCTCCTGGAGTGAGGAGTGGGATGAGTTCTTCAGTCTTTATAACCGTATGGGTTTTGTGCCATGAGCTCTTTAGCATGAAGGAAAATATTTTCCTTCTGACAGTGTGATTGTTGCAAACAATTAGCTAAGAAAAAAGAAGACAGAGGTAACTAAGTTTTGAAACTGTGTCCCAAAGTCATGAGCATAAAGGAAGCAACCATTTGTTCTTAGCTCTTTCGGGAATGATTGGCTCACGTGGGCACCACATTATGTGTTTATGTGGAATTTTGAGCCGACAGCTAAAGAACATACTTTTTTGTTGTTCATATATGACCTTAACTCTCTCATTTTTAGGTGTTAGGAAGATTCACTCTGCTGAGGCTGAGTCTTAACCATACCAAGAATATTGTACATGTTGGGTTTTCACAGTATACTCCACTGATTCTTTAAGGAGCTTGTCAACTTGTTGTCATGAAAAGATCCAGCTTTAGAGAGTTATAAGCTATGCCATTTTTAATTCTGCTTCCCTAGAAGAAAGAATATGTTTAGCTGGTTTTTAACATTTCATATTTTCAAGAAGGCTAATATTATTAATTTGTTCTTCCAGGTAGTTTTGGTTATGCCATCTTTTAAATAAAAAATGAATCATTTTGGGGAGCACATGGAGGAATGAAGCAGACAGCACAACACATTGTCAGAAGTGTGGTTTGAGATTCAGGAATGTAATCTTGTGTTGTTTGTTCTGTTCTCTTGACATAGAGCTAATTTTCTCAATAATAGCTGCAATGGAAATATCAAATATGAAAGCTTCATTTCCCCATCCTTCAAAAAGCCTTTTAGCCTACTTTGAAATTCCCAAAGAATACCTAGAAAAATGCCTATCAACTGAAAAATGTCAAAGCGAATGCTCTGCTTCAAAATTAAAGCACAGAGAAAAAGCCTGCAATACAGGTACAAACTTCTTTGGTGTCTCTGAAGCATTCCTGCCAGTGTTAACTCACAAGGGCTCATTCTGCTTCTGAGGCCACTAACAGTTTGCTCCCACGTCTGCTCACAGTATATCTTTTCTTGTAAATAATGGAGTAAGAATATAGAAATTGGGTGAATGAAATGGGCAGGTAACCCTTGAAATAAATTAAACGACTGTGGAAGTTGCATTGATATTCTAGACCAAACCCCACGGCCTATTTATGCATTGAAGGGGTCACATGGTGAATAGAATCTTAAGGTTCTGAAGCCTAAATTCAAAGTAAATGGCCTAGCGTCCCAGGAGAACTGATTCTAAAAATGCCAGATTTCAAAGCTAAGTGAAATAGCCATCATCTGAATTCTCTCAGCCTAAAGACATCCTTTACTTCAATTTCTAAAGCGTTCCTCCTGGGAGTGCTTAGTCTTTCTCTTTGGTGTTTCTGGTCATAGATGCCATACATTCAAACTCTCAGAGTAATCATGAGAGAGGAGCAGAAGAGAAGCACCTAAGAGTTCTGCATTCCCACTGCAGAATTTAATAAACGGTAATGATATCACAACTCTTACTCACCTTAGCTGGTGTTTTGGAAAATGCAGGTGCTCTGCCCAGAGAGTCTTGGATGTGTATACGGGGGTGAAAGTGGGGACAGGAGGTGGTCACGTTTTGTGCTTTTATTTCCAAAACTCAGCGTGTGCAATTCTTTTTCAAAGGACTTAGGTTGCCAGAGCCTCATTTGCCTGTCTTGTACAGAGATCAGGAAGCACCTGGGAATTTATATCTCCCTCACCAAGTCAAAACGACACTGAGGCATAACTTACATTTCAGAAAACCCTTGCAAGATCAGGATGAAGCCACTTTTTGCAGAAATTTGCCTGAGATGATACCTCGCTTAGATTTTTCATTTCATAACCCTTCCCTGCCCTGCTTTCCCTACTCCCTTGCCAATTCGCCATGAAACATTTTCTTAATAAATCTCTCACCTGTCAATCCATGCCTCAGGGTCTGCTTCTGGGGATCTCAACCTGTGACGCAGCCTGGCACCATGGGATTAAGCCACCCTAATAAAAAGAGCGAAGGCATTTTGGTGAAGGTTAGAGAAGCAGAGGGGCTTCAGTAACTAAAGAAAAAAAAGTATCACATATCTTATTCTTCACCATCCTTTCTCTTGCACCTTTTTTTTTGTCCCTCTTCAAGAGTGCTGTGCCTTTAAACTCCCCTTAGAATTTCCTTGTGGGAAAACCATCATTCATTTCACTCCTTGCTCTCCTTCCATCAAAACATATTTGTTCATAATGCTAGTTTTCAGAATTTTGGACACCGTCCTCTAATTTGATAAGGTAATTCTAGCAAAAGTTAGTCATAATTGTTATATTACTCATCTCTTATATTATACACAAAAATACCTGTAGCATATATATTCAAAGCAGAGCATTAAGATAAAAACATGAAAACAACTCCGTTCGTATCCTAAAGACAGGTAAAATCTTCTTAGTATAATAAGTTCACAGTAAAACTGTTAGAACATTTCAAATGTCATAAGAGCTTTATGTACAAAGTGCTTTATGTGTTCAAAGAAAGAAAGGAAAGGAACTCTGTGGCAGTCATTTTTGCATATCATTTCTTTCAGAAATTAAGTTAAATAATGTAAATAATGTAAATATTTAACATTTAACATTAATGTTAAATATTAACATAATATTTAACATTAATGTTAAATAATGTAAATAACATTCAGAATG
>RJWK010039088.1:0-20532 GCA_004363435.1 Platanista minor | reverse complement strand
TTTTTTTTTGCGGTACGCGAGCCTCTCGCTGTTGTGGCCTCTCCCGTTGCGGAGCACAGGCTCCGGACGCGCAGGCTCAGCGGCCATGGCTCACGGGCCCAGCCGCTCCGCGGCATGTGGGATCTTCCCGGACCGGGGCACGAACCCGTGTCCCCTGCATTGGCAGGCAGACTCTCAACCACTGCGCCACCAGGGAAGCCCCATAATGTCCTTTTAATCACAGACATGTTTCATCTATTCCTTGATTTAGATAACACTAGACTGGGTGACACAGACCCTAGTCCAGAGTATCAACAGGGAGCAGTTATCAGCTGAAAAAACCCAAACCTGAACAAATAGGATGTTAGTTGATATCTCATTTGCATCTGATTACTTCCTCCCAGAGTTGGATTATAATTAAAATTTTTTAATCTGACAAAATGACAAGCATTATATATGGTTGTATTTCCATATGGATTAACTTGAAGGAAGGACTGGTGTGGATGATGTCTGAATTCTACAATAGAGCTGACCCTTCTCGTTCGCAGTACTTATAACTGTAAGGTCACCGTGCACACTCAATTAGCAGAAATACAGGGTTGAGTTCCTGTGGGTCTCTGGTTGTACCACTTTCGTCAACTGATCAGTACATAACCTTGCTTTATGTGTTTTTCTGTTCAAAGACACTGAATTTAATATCTCTTTCTTACAAATAATGATACGCAGTGTTTATAATGAAACAATTATTTCAATGACAGCATGTTTGTGTAATGTACAACACAGATTGTACTACTTTAATTTTCCCCCTCAGTCACACACACACACACACACACACACACACACACAGACATACACTACATATATTGTACTCAGGTACAGTAAATGCATACAGTACTGTAAACACATACTATATAGTGTGCAGTAATGCGAATAAAGTCCCGAAAAAAATGAAAGATTAAGCGTTTAAAGTTTTATAAAAAAGTTAACTAAAACCTTATTGTTGCTAGAGCTTCAGGCTGTGTGATGGCACAGTGCACAGTGTGATTAAACCTCTCGACCTTGGCTTGCCCCACAAAAAGCAAGGGAGAGGCTGGTGGAACTCATTCTGCCAAAGAGGAAGAGGGTGGCAGGTTGACATCCATCAGTTCAACCTCAGAGGTTTGGCTCTCACCACTTGTTGATGGAGTCGGCAATTTTCCCTCCCAGACTGGCTCCAAAAATTGGGTCAACCCCGTCTGCCTGGCTTTTTGCCTCAAATCTTTAAGCATCTCGGCATAGGGGACAAATGCAAAGGAGGTTAAGCGCTTAAATTTGAGGCTGCGATCAAGCATAGGGTCACACTCTTCCCTGTCACTGAAAATTTCTTCCAAGGCAGAGTTCCATTCTGATATTTTGGCCGCTGTAAGAGGGACAATTCCTTGACTCTTAGGCTGACTTTCATCACCATCTTCATCATCACTGACTCCAACGCCTTGTTTTGCCATCTCGTCCAAGTCTTCATTGGTGGGTTCTACTGCCTTCTCTGCCAAAATTTCCTCCACATCTTCTTCTCTCATGTCATCAAAGCCTTCTCCACTTATTTGCCATGCGATATGCATTATGTTTTTGACACTGCTCTTTATACTTTCTGTAACACCTTCAAAGCCTTCAAAATTTTCTGCACAGTCCGGCCAAACATTTTTCCAACAATTATCGATAGTAGCCTGCTTGATGTTGTCCCACGCTGTGCCAACATAATCAATAACGTTGCGTATAGTGACTGACTTCCAATAGTCCATCATGGTAGTTTCCTTGTTGGCTTTGAGAGCCTCAAAAGCCTTGCTATAAAGCTCCCTAGTATAGTGCGCCTTGAAGGCTTTTATTATGCCCTGATCCAGGGGTTGGATGAGAGACGTAGTATTTGGGGGCATGAATAGAACTTCTACATTGGGGTGGGCATTTTTGAGTTCTTCATAGCAATGGACTGGGGCATTATCCAAAATTAACAAAATCTTGAAGGCAAGGTTTCTGCCCTGGAGATAGTATTCAACTTCTGGTATGAAGGAGCTGTGGAACCAATCAGAAGTCATCCACGCTTTTTTGTTCCACCTCCAATGGACTGGCATATGATTCACGCTTTTCCCTTTAAGTGCTTGTGAACTTGGAGCTTTGTACACCATTAGGGGTTTGCACTTAAAGTCGCCCTTGGCACTGGCACACAAAAGCAGGGTTGCATAATCCTGGAATGATTTAAAGCCAGGGGCTTTGGAGGCCATTTGTGTTATATAGGTTCTTTTGCCAACGTCTTTGTAAAATAGGCCAGTCTCATCAGCGTTGAAAACCTGCTCTTCCACGTACCCCTTTTTCTGTATAACACTTAGCAGGTATTTTAAAAATTCTTCCGCAGCCTCCTGATCTGCAGAACTTGCCTCACCTGCAAGCTTAACATTACTCACACCATATCGCCTTTTGAAACGTGCAAGCCAGCCAGCGCTAGCCGAGAAGGGTTTCACGTTTTTCTGACCCTGGGTAACGTGACCGTAAATTTCTTAGGCTTTCAGCCGCACAACAATGCTGTCCACCACACCTTTTTTATCGGTTGTCATCTCATGAATCCACAAATTGAGCCGCTTTTCCATCTTTTCCATAGCTTCCTCACGCACTATAGATGTCACTTTAGCCACTTTCCGGAGCAGCCTCACGTACAGATCGGCGAATTTCCTTTTCCTTTTTCTTGATGTATCGGTTTGTTGACTCATTAACGTTGAACTCACGGCCAACAGCACTACAACTCATGCCTGAACGAAGCTTATCTAACACACGTATTTTCTCCATAAGGCACATCACAGCCTTCTTGCGCTTAGGAACACTAGGCAGCACCGCAGCACTACGCTCAGGGGTCATTTTAAACAGCGAAATCACCAACAAAAAGCACAAAAAATGCAGAAAAACGCGGCACTAGACAGATTGCGAAGAGGACACTTATTTAGAGTACGAGAGCCGAAGCAAGCTAGCGGATCATCTGCCTCCAACGTCGGTACCAGCCACCCCTGGTTGACTCAAAATTTTCACTCTCTGCGCATGTCGGCGAATAACCCCGGAAAGCACCGCGAATATTGATTTTTGGGGTGACAGTAATTTTTAACAAGTAAGCGAATACAAAAATACCAACCTGTGAATAACGAAGGTCACCTGTATTCCCGTGGACAAAACAAATTTCGTTTAAGCATATTTACTAAATCAAAGCGTCTGGTAGCGGTAGAGACTACAAGTTCCAGCATGCACAGCTTCAGCACGGAGCCCGTGTTCCGCCAACCGCCACAGTAGCGTCAAGCCCGAGGCTTTGGCCCGGAAGTGTCGCATTTGGATCACGTAGCACTCTTTGCGCCTGTGCACACGCTGCGGGGGCCGTCCCAGCTACCGCCGCCCCTGCAGCAGCTCTATCTATGGTCTCTCCCTAGAGCTTTGCCGTTGGGGGTAGCTGCTGCTGCTGTGTTCGCCCCGTGCGGCAGCGACATGGAGGAATTCGATTCCGAAGACTTCTCCACCTCGGAGGAGGACGAAGACTACGTGCCATCCGGTGAGCGATTCCACCTGAGGCGAGAGGCTGCTTGTCCCGCCCCGCGCCTCACGTGAGGCGCGCTTTGCCCGGCGTGCGTGGGCCCGGTGGCCCAGTGGCCGCGTGGCGTGGGTCTCAAGCGTCCCCGCACCGCGCCCTCGCCCGCCTGCTCGCACCATGCTGCCCCCGTGGCCCAGGAAGTGTGTACGGGGACGTCTCGCGCAGCTGCTCCTTACGGCCTGCCTTCGGCCGCCGCCGCCTCTCGGAGCGCGGGAACCGGCACGTGAACTCCGCTCTGCCGCTGGTGAAGCTGGCAGTGGTCGGTCATCGCGTACCCTTACCAGCCCTGAAATCTTCTGAAAGGCAGTCTTATCGCCAGGCCTTCCGTCCCCAGAGAATTGCTAGCTAGCGTCACGTTCCAGATAGGTCTCTTCACTTTCTGTTCTCAAAAGGGATCTGGTTGTTAAAAAGTTCACATAATGATGCCCTTTGTCTCTTTGCAACGTCTATACCTATTGCTCTCTGATAAGACCTTTGATTTTTTGTTCTTGTATAAGCTTCTAAAACCGAACCGGGCCAAAGTAAATGTCACCCAAACCTACCCCTTCCGCCCTCCTGCACCTTCCGCAGGCTTCCCCATCTCATTAGAAGTATCTGCCCATACCGTAGCTCAGGTTAAAAACAAAACAAAACCTTGGGAGTTGTCCTTATTCTCACTCTTTTGGTCTAACCAATCATTAAGTTCTGTTTGCGTCTGCGTAGAAGGTTAATTTCCGATCAGTTCCTCACCAGTCTCGCTCTTACTGAACTACCATTGACACTAAGACTCGCCATAGCTTCCCAGTTGGTTTCCTGGGTTCCATTCTTGTCCACCAACATTGGTCTTTCGGTGTTGGCCAGTGTGATCATTTCAAAACTAGATTTCATTTTAATCAGAGTTATGCATGCGCCTGTTTCAAAATAGTCAAATATTTTTGAAAGGCTTATTTTTGAAACTGAACTGTTTCCATCCCCCCTCATACCTGTCAATCCTCCCCAGAAGAAACTGCTTTCTTTTTTAAAATTTATTATTTATTTATTATTTATTTTTGGCTGTGTTCGGTCTTCGTTTCTGTGCGCGGGCTTTCTCTAGTTGCGGCAAGCGGGTGCCACTCACTATCGCGGCCTCACTTGTTGCGGAGCACAGGCTCCAGACGCGCAGGCTCAGTAGTTGTGGCTCACGGGCCTAGTTAATCCGCGGCATGTGGGATCCTCCCAGACCAGGGCTCGAACCCATGTCCCCTGCATTGGCAGGCAGATTCTTAACCACTGTGCCACCAGGGAAGCCCATGAAACTGCTTTCTACTTTTAAAATTTAGTACTTCCATTGTCTGTTGACTTAACCCATCCATGTTAGGTGTTACTTTAACACCCTCTTTAGTCTCACTGTTTCACCTTCACACCCTCCCCAACTCCCCAGCCTGCCAGTGTTCCTATGTCTAATTTGGGTTAGATTGGTATTAAGTGTTTCCTTTTTTTGTAATTACTTTGTGGACATCTTGTTCAGGCCTGACCATGTGGTATATAGTTATTGCTCTTCCTGCACTAGTTTTCTCTGGAGTTAATAATTGCCATTTTGTTGTTGTTGCTTAGTTTATGTACTTACTACTGATTTGATCCGGAACTTTCAAAATTGTCTAAATCATCTCCCAAGATATTTAGATTCATTAATCTTTCACTTTTTGAAGTCCATCTTTGCCGTCTGACCTACTCCAATTTGTCTTGGTTTTACCACCTTGAAACCTAAGATTTTCCATCATCACCACCACTCTGGATGTTCCTTTTACCTCCATTTTCTCTTGGATTCCCTGTTCCTTGGGTCCCATGATGTCTTCTTTCCTGGTGTGTTCCACCAAAATGAGAATAAATCCTCAAATAACTTCTTGAGGAAAGATGCATTTTTCTTAGAAACTTTTTTTTTTTTTGAGACCTCGACTATCTAAAAATAGTGAAATATTGACCCTCAGGCATGATTACTAATTTGGTATAGAATTCTGTGTTCCATAATAGTAATTCTGCATTCTATAATAATAATTTTCTATCTGAATTTTAAAGGTATTCCTCCATTATTTTCTAAGTTTCCAGTGTTTTTATTAAGTCTCTTGTCGGTAATTTTTCCTCATTTATATAAAATTTGTCTTTGGAAGTTGATAGAATCGTCGCTTTTTTTCTGATATTTTCTGATATTTCACAGTGATATACTTTCTGCTGGGCCTTCTGGAACTTTTTTTTTTTGGCTGCGTTGGGTCTTTGTTGCCTCGCGGGTGCTACTCTTTGTTGTGGAGCACAGGCCCTAGAGCATGCAGGCTCAGTAGTTGTGGCACCCCGACTTAGTTGCTTCGCAGCATGTGGGGTCTTCCCGAGCCAGGGATCGCACCCGTGTCCTCTGCATTGGCAGGCGGATTCTCAACCACTGCGCCACCAGAGAAGTCACTTCTGGAACTTTTTTTTTTTTTTATTGCGGTACGCGGGCCTCTCACTGCTGTGGCCTCTCCCGTTAAAGAGCACAGGCTCCGGACGCGCAGGCTCAGCGGCCATGGCTCACGGGCCCAGCCGCTCCGCGGCATGTGGGGTCTTCCCGGACCGGGGCACGAACCCGTGTCCCCTGCATCATCAGGCGGACTCTCAACCACTGCGCCACCAGGGAAGCCCTGGAACTTTTTAAATTTGGGGGGGACAGTTTTCTCCATTTTATTTTTTTGGAATCATCATTATTTATGTGTTGAATCTTATGTTAGACCTTATGGACTGGTTCTATTTTCCTGTACTTTTTTTTTTGATAAACTTTTTAAAATTATTTATTTATTTATTTATTTATTTATGAATGTATGTATGTATGTATGTATGTTTTTACTTAGCTGCGCTGGGTCTTAGCTACAGCACGTGGGATCTTCCTCTCCAGTTGCGGGATCTTTTAGTTGTGGCACGTGGAATCTTTCAGTTGCAGCATGCAGAGTCTTTAGTTGTGGCATGTGTGATCTAGTTCCCTGACCAGGGTTCGAACTCGGGCCCCCTGCATTGGGAGTGGGGAGTCTTAGCCACTGGACCACCAGGGAAGTCCCTTCCTCTATTTTTATTCTCTATTTTCTAACCCTTTGACTTCTTTTTCACTTTATGGGAATATTTCAGTGTTTTACCATCCAACTCTTCTGTTGAGTTTTTTTTCTCTTTACATTTTTTTCCTGAGTTTTATGGCTTTTATTAACACAAATGCAATGTGTACACGAGCTGTCTGTTCATTTTCTTTGCTGTGCAGCCTGGCATTGGGATTGGTGACTCAGATGGCCAGGTGGGCTGCTCTTTCCACAGTGACTTTGGGGTTCTTGGAGGAGATATTGGGAGTAGTCTCAGCACTGTAAGATTTGTTTCCTGTCAGCAGCACTTCAAGTTCTTTGACATAGTGGACCAGGAACTTCCAGAAGCCACTGGGCAGCATGTGCTTTGTTTTCTTGTATCAGTGTTGGATCTGGCCCTTGGATATTTTTAATTTTGGAATAACTTTTTTGTTTTTTCACAGATTTTAAATAGCATCATGTTCTTGTTTCATGTGTGCAGTATCTTATTGATCTGTGGATATTATTAATGCTTTAAGGCCTTTTCCCTTCTCATCTGGGCCACACTCTGTGGAGCGTGTTTCTCCCATGACTGCTCTCACTTTCCAAGACCACCCCATGCCCTGGGACTGCTCTTGCCTTTAGAGATGGTCTGCATTCTTCCTATGGAATGTGTATCTCTCTAAATAAATCCACTTCTTACCTATCAAATAGTAATAATAATAATAATGCTTTAAATTTTTTTACTTTTAACTTACGCACAGTAAAATTCATTCTTCATTATACTGTTCTATGAATTTTTGACAACTGCTTATTAGAGTTACGTAACTGCTGCTAAAATTAACAGTTCCAAGGCCACCTTTACCCTCCCCTCCCTCCCAGATTAGATCATATTGTCTGTGTATAGAAGTAGTTTTATTTCCTCTTTTCCAATAGGCATACCTTTTATTTCTTTTGCTTGCCTTATTGTACTTAGTATAGACTTGCAATGTAATATTGAATAGGAGAGGTGAGAGTGGATATCCTTTCCTTGTTTCCAGTCTTAAGGAGAAAGCATCAGTGTTTCACCGTTTGGTATAAGGTTAGCTATAGGTTTTTCATAGATGCCTTTTTTTTTTTTTTTTTTGCTGTACGCGGGCCTCTCACTGTTGCGGCCTCTCCCGTTGCGGGGCACAGGCTCCGGATGCGCAGGCTCAGCGGCCGTGGCTCACGGGCCCAGCCGCTCTGCAGCATGTGGGATCTACCTGGACCGGGGCCCGAACCCGTGTCCCCTGCATCGGCAGGCGGACTCTCAACCACTGCGCCACCAGGGAAGCCCCTAAAATTTTTGAACAGCCTTTTATTTCTGGGATAAAACCTACTTTGTCGTGATGTATTATTCTTCTTCTACATTACTGAATTTTGTTGAGGAGTTTTGCATCTGTTTATGAGGAATGTTGGTCTGTAGTTTTCTTGTAATTTCCTTGCCTGGCTTTGGTATCAAATAATGCTAGCCTGATAGAATGAGGAAACAATCTCTTTCTGCTAAGGTGATTTTCATTCACCCTGTACGTTTGTGTTGGGCATTATTGTGTTAGACACTTTCTCAGATTTTTTTGGTGATTCTTAGTTGTTTGACTCATATTTAAATTGAGCATGGGGGACTGAAAAGGTGATGGAAGCTCTGAGTCTTTGGAGCTTCAATTAAAAAAAGATTTGTTCATTTTGTGCTTTTTTTGTCTATAGGGTTGTTGTTCTGTTCCTTACCCTTACAGTAACTGCATGATTTTTGTGGTTGTTTGTGTAATTTAAAATTTGCTTTTTTCTTATCAGTGAGATTGAGCATCTTTTTTCATGTTTAAGATCCAGAGCCATATGCATCTGTTTGTCTGAACTGTCTGCAACATTCACCCATTTTTATGAAGAAAAATAACTATATATTATTACAAAAGCAGTGCATGAACTTTGTAGAAAATTTAAAAATGCAGGCAATTAAAAAATTGCCAACATAAAAACAACATAAAAAATCAGAATCATTCCATTCCTACCACCCAGAGATGATCAGTATTGGTCCCTTAGTGAAACCCACTCTGATCTTTTTTCTATGCACAGGTGTAGTTATTTGTATTTTTCCCCAACCTGAAATCATAGTTTTTCCATGTTACTTTGTAAACTGCTCTTTTCAGTGAACATTCTGTCCCTGTCCATTTCAGTAAACTTTCAGCTCATCTAATATACAAACCATATTCAAGTTTTCCTTGTTGATTCAAAAATGGCTTTAGCTTTTTTGTTTAGATCACTGTTGAGTTCAGGACTACATGTATCATCCAGTTGTTCCATCCATTAAATCTGTTTTAATCTAGCACACTCCTGTTTCTGTGACTTAGATTGGCTTAGGAGATCAGGCTGTATGTCCTGCAGAATGTCTCACCTTCTGATTTTGTCTGGTTGCTCCCTCATGGTATTAGGTTGTTCCTTCGTCCCTTGAATTTTCGTTAAATTGGAAGTTAGATCTAAATGCTTGGTGGATTCAAATGAAATAATTTTAGCTAAAATAAATTATAGACGACTTGAATGTTTCATAATGCATAACATCAGAAAACACAAAATACCTGGTTAATTCCCATGGTTTTGACTTCTGGATCAGAATGATGAGAGTTTGATCCTTCTATTGTGTAATTATTTTTTCTCTTAGAACTGGAAAGTATTCTGTGTGGTAATATACTTAATCGTTAAAACTTAAATTGGGGCTTCCCTGGTGGCGCAGTTGTTGAGAGTCCACCTGCCGATGCAGGGGACACGGGTTCGTGCCCCAGTCCGGGAGGATCCCACATGCCGCGGAGCGGCTGGGCCCATGAGCCATGGCCGCTGAGCCTGCGCGTCCGGAGCCTGTGCTCCACAACAGTGAGAGGCCCACATACCGCAAAAAAAAAAAAAAAAAAAAAAGTAAATTGTTTTTTAACATTACTTGATAATCCTTGCCTAAATTACTATCATTAGAGTGTGAGAGCGATGGTTTTCTAATTTTGTGGTTCTTCTACATTTATTGCTTGGTGTTCTGAAAGTGTAGCTTTTCCTCATCAATGGGGCAGGATAAATGTTTAATTCATTTCCCTTAATTTCAAATTTTCAAAATAGGGAATAATCTTAATAATAACCTAAAATGGTGCAAATAATTTTTTTAAATTAATTTAATTTATTTTTTTTGGCTGTGTTGGGTCTTCGTTGCTGCGCGTGGGCTTTCTCTAGTTGCGTCTAGCGGGGGCTACTCTTCACTGAGGTGCACAGGCTTCTCACTGCGGTGGCTTCTCTTGTTGAGGAGCACAGGCTCTAGGCGCACGGGCTTCAGTAGTCGTGGCTCTTGGGCTCTAGAGCGCAGGCTCAGTAGTTGTGGTGCATGGGCTTAGTTGCTCTGTGGCATGTGGGATCTTCCCGGTCCAGGGCTCGAACCCGTGTCCCCTGCATTGGCAGGCGGATTCTTAACCACTGCACCACCAGGGAAGCCCTGGTACAAATAATTTTTTCTGTCTTTTTTTAAAAAAAGTATCATAGGGCTTTCCTGGTGGCGCAGTGGTTGAGAGTCCGCCTAATGATGCAGGGGACACGGGTTCGTGCCCCTGTCCGGGAAGATCCCGCATGCCGCGGAGTGGCTAGGTCCGTGAGCCATGGCCGCTGAGCCTGCGCATCCGGAGCCTATGCTCCGCAACGGGAGAGGCCACAACAGTGAGAGGCCCGCGTACCGCAAAAAAAAAAAAAAAAAAAAAAAAAAAAAAATATATATATATATATCATAAAGGTGTCACTTTTTATCGATTCAGTGTGTTTCAGTCTAACAGTTATTTGTTTGAATGGTCAGGTCATCACTTTTGGCCACTAAAAGTTCTTTCAAGCTGGATCATTATTCTTAAATTAAATACCTTGCTTTCTGGCACAGCAAAATGTCACCATTTCGCCTTGTGCTTTCCTTCCCTCAGACCTGAAGTTAGCTGGCCTTTTCAGGAGCCATTTTTGTGTTGAGTCATATCAAAGAATACAATCTGAACTTTAAAGAAATGCTCGTTGCTACTAGAGTGATGTTGCTTCTATGCCATTTAAGTGAACAGAGCTAGAAAATATTTATCTTAAAAAGAGTTAAGAGTTCTGAATTTTAAGTTCAGTTTTAACATTTGTTTTCACTTAATTTCTTTGGTTTTATAATTGTGTGTCATTTCTTACTCTGAAGTTCTGGATTCCTAATAAGATTAGTATAACTACTTAACTTTCTTTTACCTATAATAAAAGGAATGTAGTTTCAAAATACCAACACCAATGTTACTACAAGGAATAGAACTTTCTTGGTCTTGAGAATGCATCTTGCTAAGGATGAACAGTCAAAATACTGTTTCTAAAGTTCTTGGAGGGGCTTCCCTGGTGGCACAGTGGTTGAGAATCCACCTGCCAATGCAGGGGACACGGGTTTGATCCCTGGTCTGGGAAGATCCCACATGCCACAGAGCAACTAAGCCCATGTGCCACAACTACTGAGCCTGTGCTCTAGAGTCTGTGAGCCACAGCTAGTGAGCCTGTGCTCTAGAGTCTGTGAGCCACAACTACTGAGCCTGCATGCTGCAGCTACTGAAGCCCACGTGGCTAGAGCCCGTGCTCTGCAGCAAGAGAAGCCACCGCGATGAGAAGCCCGAGCACCACAACAAAGAGTAGTCCCCGCTCCCTGCAACTAGAGAAAGCCCGCGTGCAGCAACGAAGACCCAACACAGCCAAAAATAAATAAATAAATAAAATAAATTCATTAAAAATAAATAAAGTCCTTGGAGTAAATCCTTTCTTTGTGGCTTGTGTTATCAGTTTGGTTATGTTTATTTAAACTTTGCTCAATTTAAGGGATTTTCAGAATTCTGCGGAGCAATAAAAACTGAGAACTCTTGCTTCTGCTGCCCCTGCTTACCCCACTGTCTTCTGCCCTGACCCTTACAGATAGAGATTTTCATTAGTTTTCTGTTTTTCCTTGTAATTTTGCCTTTTAATACTCTATTTGTATAAACAAATACAGTATAGCTGGGTACCCACCACTGTGGGTTTGTCTTTTAAAAGTCCTTTTGTTGTAGTGATTTCACTCAGGTTTCAGGAGGAAGCAAAATTACATTTGTATATGGTCAGTCTCTTCATGAAACACTTTCACTTACCACTTGGTGTCTAAGATGCCAAATTTGCTTCCATTTTAGAACCCTTATATTTACTATTCCGATGGCCTCAAATGCTTATTCTCCAGATTTTAGTAGGGCTCACTCATTATCATCTTTGTTCTCTTTTTCTTTCCTAATCTCTACTATCATATTTGTAGTTTTCAATAGTTTTATAATTATTTTTTTCATTTTCTGAAAATTTTTTAGTCATTCTTGTTTTGTGGATGTCTCTTTGAGGATATAAATTATAAAGTTTTTTTTTTTTCTAATTTTTTTTCCTCTTAATTCCTTTCTGTTTGTTTTCAGTCTTGCCTTTGATATTAGAAGCTTTCCTCAATGTTTGGTGGTCCTAGTTCATTGTGAGTGAAATACTTAAAACCTAAGTATTTGATGTGCAGGAATATTCAAAATAGCCCTGTTTGTAATGGCCCCAAACCAAATGTCCATCAACAGAGGAATGGATAAATAAATTGTGGTATAGTCATACAATGAAATAATATTAGGGATGAGAATGAATAAGCTACAGCTACATGGAAGCAACTGGGTGACTTACAAATAGAATGTTGAGTAAAAGAAGCTGGACCCAAGAGTACATATTGTAGGCTTCTGTTTAAGGCTCAAAAACAGATGAAACTAATTTATGATGTTAGATTTCAGGATAGTGGTTACCTGTGGGATGTGGTGGTGGCTATTGATTGGAACAGGGGCCTTCTGCAATGCTGGTCATGTTCTGCTTCTTCAACTGGGTCTAATTATACAAGTATGTTCACTTTGTATAATTTCGTTGACCTGTACTTTAGTTTGTGTGCTTTTTGGTGTGTTATACTTGAAATAAAAGCTATGTGAAGTGAAAAAGAAAAACACAACTGCTTGAATCTCTGTGTGTACCGGATTTATTGTCTGGTACCCATAGAATGTGGTCAGACTGGGCATCCAAGCAACACTTGTTGGGGACCCCAGAATGTCAGTGTCTGAAGATGGGAAGCAGATGTGTTTGTTTTTTTCTGCTATGTCTAACTTGAAGTCTTTAAGCCTCTTTCTAAACCTCTTTTATTGATAAGGCAAGGTATCCTTTGCTTACTTTTGAAAGATACCCAAGATGAGGTGGAAACATGAGTTTCTTTTTTGAAAAGTACAGTAGTCAGTTTGCAGTTTCTGTTCATTCATTTACCATATACTTCTAAAGACATGCGGATCCATGTCCTCATGGTGTGTGGAGCATAGCAGAAATTGCAAACATTAAATATAAGTGGGGTGCGTTAAGGAGGGAAATATGGACTTCCCTGGAGGCCTAGAATAGGGAAACTTAGCCTAGTCTTCAGGAATAGGGAAGACGTCCCTTAGGAAATGATATTGTAGTCTGGTGAAGAACAGAGGAAAGTACTACATTTTTTTCCTAATGAAAATGTCTCATCTTGATGTGAAAACCTTTATTCCTGTCTGTCTGACCACCCTGATTTGTGATTTCAGGTGGAGAGTATAGTGAAGATGATGTAATTGAATTAGTGAAGGAAGATGAAGTGGATGGTGAAGAGCAGACACAGAAAACCAAAGAGAGAAAAAGCAAGGCTCAGAGCATTCCGGCCAGGTGATGCTGCCCTCAAGGCCCTTAAAAGTCAGGGGCTGTTGTCATAACCTTCCAGATTGCTGGGATTGGTCTGATGATAGATTTCTTACTGCCAGGGTTTCTAACCTTTTTCTCATTGAGGGAAATATTTGGTGACATTTTAGGATTAAATTCTTATTCTCTGGCAAGCTTTAAAATATTTTGAGCTTTAATTTTAAAAAGTTAATAGGTAATATGTGCACCTGGTTTAAAATTGAAAACCCGGGAATTCCCTAACAGTCCAGGGGTTAGAACTCTGCCTTTCCAGTGCCAGGGCCTGGGTTCAATCCCTGGTCGGGGAACTAAGATCCCACAAGCTGCGTGGTTCAGCCAAAAGAAAAGAAAAAAGCAATTGCTACAAAAAATATGTACCCCATCTCTAGCCCTTCTTGCTTTGTCTCAGAAGAATTATATTACCAGAGATAATTGTGTGTATGTACGATCACGTATATATGTATTTCCTACTTTTTCTTTTCTTGGCCATGCGGCTCGCGGGATCTTACTTCCCTGACCAGGGATCGAACCCACACCCCCTGCAGTGGAAGCATGGGAAGTCCTAACAACTGGACCGCCAGGGAATTCCCTACATCCCCTACTGTTTAAAGAAAAAAAAAAGAAAACGAATAGCAGCATACTCTGCATATCATTTTTCACTTTCCTTATTTCACATCTTGGGAGATGATACTATGACAGTATATTTAGCTATACCTTTTTCTTTTCAGTGACTGCATAGTGTTACATTACTGGACAGACCTTACTTTATTTAAACATTCCTTTATTGAGAGACCTTAAGATTGTCCTCATCTTTGCTACAGCAAATAAGACTGCAGTGAATATTCTTTTTATGTGTCTTTGTACACATGTATATTTGTAAATTAGATCTGTAGAGGTAGAATTGTTTGACCCAGGGTTATATGTAGTTAAAAAAAAAAAAATTATAGGTATAGACAAATTACCTTCTTAAGCCTGGTACTGAATTGCACTCCCACCAAAAATTATGAAAATTCTGACAAGTTATTTAGCTCAAAAAGGGAGTCTTTCAATACAAGTCTTTTATTCTCTTTGATTGGTGTTTCTGTCTTCCTGGACATTGAAGCAAAAAGCAGATTGTAGAAAGAGAATTTTGAGTATTAGGTGATTCACTTGAAGTCAGCATAGTCTTAAGAAGCAGTTTACTCTTTTAAGTCTTAGACCCAGTTCTTTTATCCTTTGGCTTTTGTATATTCCAGCTTTCATATCTTCAGAAGGTGGGAAGAAGCATGGATTCCCCACTCCCCACCCCCTCCGAACTCTGAGAAGAAACAATGCAAATAAATCTGAGGCTCTCTTCAATCTCTGTTCCCCAAATGGAGTGACTTTTAAAAAGTCAAAAATACTGGGCATATGTATGTTATTAGAACCCTCTTTCTGAACAGATTGATTCTGTGAGGTGATTTGGGGTATTTTCTTGGTGAAAACAGCTGGTCCTAACTAAGAAGTAGAACTCTGTATTTTGATTCTAAAGGCTTTGGGAAAATGCTAACTGTAAGAGCTCAGTTCTTTTTTTTCTTCCACAAAATCTCACCTTACCTCTCCCACTTCCCCTATCAGGCGTGTTAACCAGTAATCCCCAGATTTAAAAGTTTTCTCATATTTGCAACATTATGTTTGGAATTCAGGAAGGGATAACTGAAATTATTTTGCCTGTTTGTCTTGTCTTTCCTTTTCCTTGTGACTGTTGGTGATTAGGAAGAGAAAACAAGGTGGCCTCTCATTAGAAGAAGAGGACGAGGAGGATGCCAATGAGGAATCTGGAGGAAGCAGTAGTGAGGAGGAAGATGCAGCTGCAGAGCCAGAAAAAGGCACTGAGTCAGAGGATGCAAGGAAGAAGAAGGAGGATGAACTGTGGGCCAGCTTCCTCAATGACGTAGGACCAAAGTCAAAAGTGCCTCCGCGTACACAAGCTAAGGTGAGTTAATAGATGAACGGGATGAATGCTTCCCCAGAAATGCCGGAAGTTCCCCAGGTAGATTTTTTAAATTTACAAACTGAGATTTGAGGCTTACAACAGAAATCAGACTAGATGCCTTTTAATAGTAACTCTACTAAGTGAAAAGCAAAGCATTCCCTATGGTAGGGAACACAAGCCTTTCTATTAAATAAATTTTCAATAAGCATTTAACTGTTCAGAGATGAAATATTTAAGGATAGCCGGAAACAACATGTCTGGATGGATCTTTTAGTTTTCATCCTTATATGAAACTGATTGCACTTCTTTTTTCATAGAGAGGAGAGGAGGCTGAAGAGACAAGTTCAAGTAAATTGTTGGTCAAAACAGAAGAGCTAGAGAAACCTAAAGAAACAGAAAAAGTTAAAATCACCAAGGTGTTTGATTTTGCTGGTGAAGAAGTCAGGTAAGATGACATTCACAAACTAGTACTTTAAAAAAGGAGCATCTGGGCTTCCCTGGTGGCGCAGTGGTTGGGAGACCGCCTGCCGATGGAGGGGACACGGGTTCGTGCCCCGGTCTGGGAAGATCCCACATGCCGCGGAGTGGCTGGGCCCGTGAGCCATGGCCGCTGAGCCTGCATGTCCGGAGCCTGTGCTCCGCAGCGGGAGAGGCCACGACAGTGAGAGGCCCGCGTACCGCAAAAAAAAAACCAAAAAACAAAAAACCATAAAATAAGAAAAGGAAAAGAATTACATAACTAACCTTTTTTTGGGGGGGGCAAGGTGGGCAGCAGGCACACCCTGCGACTTGCAGGATCTTAGTTCCCCAACCAGGGATTAAACCCGAGCCCCTGCACTGAAAGTGCCGAGTCCTAACCACTGGACTGCCAGGGAATTCCTTATAACTATACATGTTGATCATTGAAAGTGTGAGTGTAAGTGATTGATAAAAGGAATCACCTTTTAATTCCATAATTGAAGCAAAAAACTAAAAGTATCAATTCCCAGCACTTAACATCTAGACACATACTTTGAATAAGTGCTGCTTATATTAATTTTTTTTTTTTTTTTTTTTTTGCGGTACCCGGACCTCTCACTGCTGTGGCCTCTCCCGTCGCGGAGCACAGGCTCCGGACACGCAGTCCCAGCGGCCATGGCCCACGGGCCCAGCCACTCCGCGGCATGCGGGACCCTCCCGGACCGGGGCACGAACCCGCGTCCCCTGCATCGGCAGGCGGACTCCCAACCACTGCGCCACCAGGGAAGCCCTATATTAATTTTTAAAGTTTTTAATGGGTCAAAATAGCTTCTATCTTTCTTGTTAATTAATCTAAGTGGGATTGGTGACAGCCCTACTCCTGGAGGATGATGTATATGTAAATTATTTCTGTGTTGGTGCTCTTCCTCTTCTTTTTAATTTTTTAAAAAATAATACTCATCATAAACCCATCTCAGAGGGCTGTATTTGTACCTCTTTTATTTACTTATTTAAATTTATTTATTTATTTATTGGCTGCATTGGGTCTTCGTTGCTGTGTGTGGGCTTTCTCTAGTTGCGGCAAGCGGGGAGCTACTCTTCGTTGCAGGGCGCGGGCTTCTCGTTGTGGTGGCTTCTTTTGTTGCGGAGCACAGGCTCTAGGCATGCGGGCTTCAATAGTTGTGGCTCATGGGCTCTAGAGCACAGGCTCGGTAGTTGTTACACACAGGGTTAGCTGCTCCGTGGCATGTGGGATCTTCCTGGACCAGGGCTCGAACCCGTGCCCCCTCCATTGGCAGGCAGATTCTTAACGACTGCGCCACCAGGGAAGTCCTGTACCTCTTTTTAATTTATTTTTCTAATAAATTCTTTCTGTTGTGTTTTACAAAAGTATTGGTCTGCAACAGGTTGAATTTTTTTTTTTGGTATGCGGGCCTCTCCCTGCTGTGGCCTCTCCCGTTGCAGAGCACAGGCTCCAGACGCGCAGGCTCAGCGGCCATGGCTCACGGGTCCAGCCTCTCCGCGGCATGTGGGATCTTCCCAGACCGGGACACGAACCCGTGTCCCCTGCATTGGCAGGCGGACTCTCAACCACTGCGCCACCAGGGAAGCCCTGGAAGTGTGGATTTTAAAGCAGTTTCATTAAGTTCAGGATTTTCATTTTTATTTTTTCCAAACGAAGCCAGTAATAACTATATTTTCTTTTTTTTTCCTTCCAGTTTTATTGAGAAATAATTGACATATAGCACTGTATAAGTTTAAGGTATACAGCATAATGATTTGACCTAGGTACTTCATTCATGAAATGATTAGTAGTAACTGTATTTTCAGAGTTCATCTTCAGTGCTTCATAAGTAGTTCCAGTAATTTATCCTGTCAAGTTATAATTTAAGTTATATTTCAGTGGGAAAAAGGAATTCTGGATGCATGAATTTCCTATGTGTGGATTTTTTTAATGGAAAATATGATTCAAAACATTCTGTGAAACATGTTAACCTATAGGAACTGTTCTTCAGGCTTTTAACTTTCATTTTTACTCTTAGAGTTTATTTGTTTCTGAAAAGTAGGTTGAATTACTTCCTTGTGTGAAAGTACTAAGATTATTAAAAATACCAAACTGGGAATTCCTTGGCAGTCCAGTGGTTAGGACTCCCACAGTTTCACTGATGAGGGCCTGGGTTCAATTCTTGTTGGGGAACTAAGATCACACAAGCTGCTCAGCACGGCCAAAAAAAAAAAAAACCCCCAAAAAATAGCAAACAAAGCAGGCAAATAAGCATGTTTTACTGTCTAATTGAGATCTTTAAAATTGGGGACCATATGGTTATTGTTTTATCTTTTAGAAGTACTAAGATTTTTCTGTAGTTCATCATTCTCAAGGCACTTTCTTCTTCATAACCACTGTAGTTCAGCATGCATTATAACATATGCATATTTATGATCAACTTCCAGTTTATCAAAAATAGTCATTTAAATTAATGCATTAGTTTTACATAATTCACAATTTTTACTACTGTACTAAGAACAGTAGGTTTTTTTTTATGTAGTAAGAGTTTTCTCAATGAAGGAAGCAGTGTATTAATTTATGTTCTAGCACAAACTCCTTAATCTAAACTGTTTCCCTGTCTTGCAGCCATGCCATTGGAACATATTCTTCCAAACACTTAAACTTCAAATCTCATCTGTTGACATGTGATCCTACTTTTATTATACAGATCAGTGTCAGTTAATGTTTGTCAGCAAAAAACTGATAAAAAAGAATGTTTATATCACCCTCATGATTAAATCACATATACTAAAATAATTTTCATATTAGCAAGTAATCTGTCGTTCTTCAAATTGCATTGAAGAAACACTTTGCTAACTTTGTTAATAGTTTCTCTATCATAAGCCAGATCCTGAATACTTTAAGCCATGGTGTCATTGGAAAGTTGTACTTGAACTACCTTCTTTGTCAAGCTTTCCAAGCAGACACCTTTGATATAGTCTGTTACTAATGTCCTGGGAATGGTATATGTTTTTCTTAGTTAGCAACCAAAAGTATTCCTTTCTCAGAAGGCCACAATGCTAACGTAGGGAATTTTGTATCTGTTTTTATTGACTTTTTAGTTCAGTACTCTTTCTTTCAAATAATTCTTTTGATTTTGAACTTATTTCTTTATGTTTTATATGTAAATGCTGCAGAAGTTTTGGTGGATCTGTTGCTTTATTAGCCAAAACATCTCTGCAAAGGACTCACTGTGGTTTTAGCGCTGCGTGATCAAAACCCAAGCCCAGTGTGTGAGGGCTCATAGAGTAAAAGTGACTTGACCTTGGTTGTCCTTCATTTCTTCGGAGTCACTTCCAGTATCATCCTGTGGTTTACTACTATTGCTGCATTCAGGAAACGGGGTTTTTTTTGCAGAAGCATACAGTGTGGGTTGTTTTGCCATCAGTAAATGAGGATTAAAAAATAATACCAAATTTACTTTCTTAATTTAGTTATTAAACTATAAATTTTAAAAGTCACACTTGGTCAAAAGTGAAAATGATTGTAAAAATTGATGAAAAGAAATGCTTACATTTTTATCACATTTTTGGGTTTTAATTGATAAAATAACCCTAAACTTTCATACACACTGTAATGTGGTCGTACTGTACAAGACAAATATCACACGTGACCACCTTGCAAGTTTGACAGTACCTGAATTGGTCTATGTTCTGTTTAATGCAGAGTCCATCATTCATGTCTTGAATATTTTGACATTGTCAAATTGCTAAGCAAGTTTCTAAATACTTACTCAAAATTTTTGTACCTATCTTGTCTTAGACCAATAACAGGTAGTTTTGCAGGTCACGTTTTTGGTAGCTCTATATACAGTTCTACGCAAATCTTTCCCTAGTTATTCTAAAATGTTCTTTTATTAAAAAATAAATTTATTTATTTTTATTTTTATTTTTGGCCGCATTGGGTCTTCGTTGGCTGTACATGGGCTTTCTCTGGTTTTGGTGAGCGGGGGCTACTTTTCGTTGAGGTGCGCGGGCTTCTCATTGCAGTGACCTCTCCTATTGCGGAGCACAGGCTCTAGGTGTGCAGGCATCAGTACTTGTGGCGTGTAGGCCTCAGTAGTTGTGGCACGCAGGCTCAGCAGTTGTGGGACGCGAGCTCTAGAGCGCAGGCTCAGTAGTTGTGACGCATGAGCTTAGTTGCTCTGTGGCACGTGGGATCTTCCTGGACCAGCGCTCGAACCCATGTCCCCTGCATTGGCAGGCGGATTCTTAACCACTGTGCCACCAGGGAAGCCCCCAAATGTTCTTAATAGCTATATTTCTTGTCCAGTCCAGCCTCCAATCCAAGATTATAATCTGCGTTTAGTCTTTTATTTATTTATTTATTATTTTAATAAATTTATTTATTTTATTTTATTTATTTTTGACTGCGTTGGGTCTTCGTTGCTGTGCCCGGGCTTTCTTTAGTTGTAGCTAGCAGGGGCTACTGTTCGTTGTGGTGCGCAGGCTTCTCATTGCAGTGGCTTCTCTTGTTGCAGAGCACGAGCTCTAGATGCGCAGGTTTCACTAGTTGTGGCTCGAGGGCCCTATAGAGTGCAGGCCCAGGAGTTATGGCACACGGGCTTAGTTGCTCCGCGGCATGTGGGATCTTCCCAGACCAGGGATCAAACCCGTGGCCCCTGCGTATGCAGGCAGATTCTTAACTACTGTGCCACCAGGAAGTCCCTGCATTTAGTCTTTTTTTTTTTTTTTTTTTTTTTTTT
>RJWK010039087.1:0-20535 GCA_004363435.1 Platanista minor | reverse complement strand
AAAAAAAAAAAAAAAAAAAAAGACAGGCTCCTGGCCCAGAACAGTGGCTTGTGAGTATTTCAGGCATTTTAAATGTTCTCCACAGCATTCTACCTATGGGAAGAGTACGGCATTGGTGAATATCCCCTAGGAGATGAGTATTAGTAGTGCCCAGAGCCCACTTCTCTGCCTTACATTGCATGGCCAGTATGCTTTGGAGGTCATTTCCCTCGTAAAGAAGTTTGCCCTGCGCCCCCACTGAAGTCACTGTCTGGATGTTCCCAAGTGAATGAAGTGGTGTAAGTGGTGTTCAGGTTTATTGAGGATGATAGACCACTGGCGGGACTCCACAGGTGTGCACAGTGCACGCTGCCCGGCCCTGCTTCTAGGTCATGGTGTGGGTTAGCTGGAATGGCAGAGGACACACAGTCAGCAAGGTCCCAGACTGTGAGCCGCTGTCCGCTTGAGGCTCTGAGCTCAGTGGTTCCTCTCCCTTCAGGCTCTTATTTTCCCATGACTCTCAGATTCACAGCAAATACTTAGGTTGTTTCCCACAACTTCTCATGTTCCTGCTGGATGAAAATGCAGGTGGATGGGATCGTGCTCTTGGCCCAGCTACTTTCACAATCAGACCTATTGTAAGGGGAGCAGAGAAGGTATAGACCTTAGCCACCTCATTGTCTGCTGAGAGAGACACAGTGCTGGAGAGACCAGGGATGCTTGGTCTGCCTGGCTCCAAGCAGAGAAGTTGGTTATTGATGAATTATTTCTAAGTATTCTTATTTACAGAAAGTGAGTTTCAAGGCTTTGTCATTTGAGAGGTGTACTCTTTTATTACTGCCAGATAAAAGCTTTTAAAGTCTAATTCAGTCAGATCCTCTACCTGAAGGTGTTGAGTGGCTCACAGTGACAAAGTAAGTTACAAGAAATGGCCAGTTTAGGGTGAAGATCCTTTGCAGTTGGGCCCTAGCCTTTGTTACTAGCCTTACGTCCTCCTACTTCCTTGCTCGAATTCTCGACTTCAGGCCATCTGTGCCTAGAATAAGCCCTGTTCTTTCTTGCTTATATCTGGTGTCTCTGATTAGAAAGCTTTTCCCCGTCTTCTGTTAGAATTCTTCAGAGTGCATCTCACTTCACATGCTGCATCTTCAGATGAAAACTGCCTGCTCGCTTCCCTCTTCTCTGTTAGATGGTTTGAATCATAGTGTGAGGCTTATTTTTCTTTATGGCACTTATCAACCCCTCCTCTTTTGTTGTTTGTGTGCTTGTCTTCATTAACCCTTGTAGATTAAATTCCTTTGCAGTAAGCACTAGGCTGGTGTCTTGTAACAGCAGTGTTGCGTAAACATTTGTTTCCTGAATTAAACTGAGAAAGTCTCATGGTTATATTCCTCTCATTTCTTTTATTTTTAAAAATTTATTTATTATATTTGGCTGCGTTGGGTCTTCATTGCTGCGCGCGGGCTTTCTCCAGTTGCAGTGAGCAGGGGCTACTCTTCGTTGCGGTGCGCGGGCTTCTCAATGCAGTGGCTTCTCTTGTGGCGGAGCACGGGCTCTAGGCGCGCGAGCCTCAGTAGTTGTGGCGCACGGGCTTAGCTGCTCCGCGGTATATGGGATCTTCCCGGACCGGAGCTCGAACCCGGGTCCCCTGCATAGGCAGGCGGATTCTTAAGCACTGCGCCACCAGGGAAGTCCCTCCCCTCATTTCTTGTACAAAAACCTTTTTAGTCTTGCTCTTTCGAAATTAGGATCACTGTCCTTGCTTATCATTGCCCGGAACAGCTTATCTTCTTGTCCTATCTTTGCATTTTTTATTTTAATTGAAGTATAATTGACATATAGCATTATATTAGTTTCAAGTATACAGTATAATGATTTGATATTTGTATGTATTGCTAGATGATCACCACAATAAGTCTAGTTAACGTATGTCACCACACATAGTTACAAACATTTTTTTTTCTTGCGATGAGAATTTTTAAGATCTACTCTCTTGGCAACTTTCAAATCTGGAATACAGTGTTATTAACTGTAGTCACCATGCTGTATGTTACATTCCATGGCTTTATTTATTTTGTATTTTTTGATCCCTTTTACCCATTTCACTATCCTCCACCCCCTCCCTCTGGCAACCACCATGTTCTTTGTATCTATGAATTTGGTTTTTTGTTTTGTTTTTCTTTAGATTCCACATACAAGTGAGATCATACGGTATTTATGTTTCCCTGTCTGACTTAACTTCACTTAGCACAGTGCCCTCAGGGTCCATCCGTGTTTTTGCAAATGGCAAGATTTCCTTCTTTTTTATGGCTGAATAATAGTCGTGTGTGTGTGTGTGTGTGTGTGTGTGTGTGTGTGTGTGTGTGTGTGTGTGTAGAAAACGTGGCATATATATATATATGCCACATTTTCTTTATCCATTCATCATCCATCATTGGACACTTAGGTTGTTTCCATATCTTGCCTATTGTACATAATGCTGCAGTGAACATGGGAGTGCATATATCTTTTTGAGTTATTGTTGTTTTCTTCAGATAAATACACAGAAGTGGAATTGCTGGATCGTATGATAGTTCTATTTTTAATTTTTTGAGGAACATCCTTACTATTTTTTGTAGTAGCTGCACCAATTTACATTCTCACCAATGTGCACAGGGGTTCCCTTTTCTCCACATCCTTGCCAAAATTTCTTAATGCTTTCTTTTTGATAGTAGCCATTCTAACTGGTGTGAGATAATATCTCATTTTGGTTTTGATTTGTATTTCCCTTATGATTAATAACGTTGAGCATCTTTTCATGTACCTGTTGGTCATCTGTATATCTTCTTTGGAAAAATGTCTATTCAGATCTGCCCATTTTTTAATCAGATTGTTTATTTTGTTGATGTTGAGTTGCATGAGTTCTTCATATGTTTTGAATATTAACCCCTTATCAGATACATGATTTGCAAATATTTTCACCATTCAATAGGTTGCTTTTTCATTTTGTTGATGTTTTCCTTTGCTATGCAGAAGTTTTTTAGTTTGTAGTTCCACTTGTTTATTTTTGCTTTTGCTGCCTTTACTTTTGGTGTCAGATCCAAAAAATCATTGCCAAGACTAACGTCAAAGAGCTTACTGCCTATGTTTTCTTCTAGGAGTTTTATGGTTTCAGATCTTCATTCAAGTCTTTAATCCTTTCTGAGTTAATTTTTGTATATGATGTAATATAGTGGTCCAGTTTCATTCTTCTGCATGTAGCTGTCCAGTTTTCCCAACACCATTTATTGAAGAGACTGTCCTTTCCCCACTGTAAGTTCTTGGCTCCTTTGTTGTAAATTAATTGACCATATATGCATGGGTTTATTTCTAGGCTCTCTATTCTGTTCCATTCATCTGTGATTCTGTTTTTATGCCAAAGCCGTGCTGTTTTTTTTTTTTTTTTTTTTTTTTGTGGTATGCAGGCCTCTCACTATTCTGGCCTCTCCCGTTGCGGAGCACAGGCTCTGGATGCGCAGGCTCAGCGGCCATGGCTCATGGACCTAGCCGCTCTGCGGCATGTGGGATCTTCCCGGACCGGGGCGCGAACCCGTGTCCCCTGCATCGGCAGGCAGACTCTCAACCACTGTGCCACCAGGGAAGCCCTGCTGTGCTGTTTTGATTACTATAACTTTGTAAAATAGTTTGAAATCAAGAAGCATGGTGCCTCCAGCCTCGTTCTTTGTTCTCAAGATTGCTTTGGCTAGTCAGGGTCTTTTGTGGTTCCATACAAATTTTAGGATTGTTTGTTCTATTTCTGTGAAAAATGCCACTGGAATTTTGATAGGGATTGCATTGAATTTGTACAGTAGATTGCTTTGGGTGGTATGGACATTTTAACAATATTACGTTTTCCAGTCTGTGAGCACGGAATATCTTTCCATTTATTTGTGTCTTAGTTTCTTTCATTAATGTCTTAATAGATTTCAGTGTACAGGTCTTTCACCTCCTTGGTTAAATTTAATCCTAGGTATTTTATTCTTTTTGATGCCGGTGTAAATGAGAAAGTTTTCTTAATTTCTCTATTAGTGTATAGAAATGCAGCAGATTTTTATATATTGATTTTGTATCCTGCAACTTCACTGAATTCGTTTATTCTAATGGTTGTTTTTGGTGGAGTCTAGGGTTTGCTCTATATAATATGATGTCATCTGCAAATAGTGACAGTTTTACTTCTTTCTAATTCGGATGCCTTTCCTTTCTTTTTCTTGCCTAATTGTTCTAGCTTGGACTTCCAATACTATGCTGAATAAAAGTGGTGCGAGTGGGCATCCTTGTCTTGTTCCTGATCTTAGAGGAAAAGCTTCCAGGTTTTCACTGTTGAGGACGATGTTAGCTGTGGACTGAACTTTTACAGCCTGCATCACTGTAGTAGTTTTTATTCTCCAGTTTCTCAAAAAAAAAGTTTATTTTTCTGAAAACTACCTCTGACAGTTAAAAATCTTTCCTTTCCCCTAGGTCATTTTGACCTAGTATGGTAGTATGGGATTCACACAGATAATTCTTCTCAGTGTAAGCACCAGCATGTCTGAAACCTATATTCACACGTCTGTGAGGTCACATTTTTGGTGAATCATAATGGTGTAATGTGGAACCACTGATACATAGGGCCAACTGTAAAGTTATACACAGATTTTTGACTGAATGGGGGGATTGGCACCCAACCCCATGTTGTTCAAGGGTCAGCTGTATACACAGTATAGTAGGATATATTATTTGGGGCACAATAACATATTTTTTTAACACTCCACAGTTTGAAGTGGAGTATTCTAGAAGTAAGTGCAGAGTTTTGTTTTTAATTTATAAAATCACCTGATGTTCACTGAGGAAATTTAGAAAATACAGATGTCTGAAAAGGAAAAAAATTCATAACTCCATAAAGTTCATTATTAACCTTTTGGCATATTTTCTTGTAGTATTTTTTCTGAGTAGAGATAATTTTTATGTTTTCTGTTTTACCTTTAACGTTTTAGCAAATTATTTCCCTGTGTTATTACAAATTGTTTTAAATATTTAAAATTAATCCATAATATCTAATTAGGTAGATAATTTGCTTAACCACTTCCTTGTATATGCCTTTATGTTGTGTCCACTTTTTGACTATTATTGAGAGTGAATTTATCTTTTGCTTACCCCCCAGCCCCCGTGTGTGTGTGTGTGTGTGTGTGTATTTCTGATACAGGTTGTTAAGAAAGGGATAAGAATAAGTTTAAGTCTCTTGATGCGTGTCACCAGATTGGTTTCCAGAGGACTGTATCCACTTATCTTTAATATGATGGGAGGCATATTTCTCAGCCATGCACTTATTTGTACTTTTTCTTGTGAGGAAGGTTTGAGAGGTGTAGTTGAAATCTTTCCTTGGCTCATAGTGGGGCTGCGTCCTCCCCCCTGATCCTGGTGGTGGGGGCTCCTACTTCATGCTGGAAGCATCTTTGCTCTCCCTTGCTTCTAGATCCCTACCTTGATTGACCGGATGCTCGTGTCGTCCAACACAAAGACCGGGGCTGCTGGAGCTGAGGCCTTGTCCCTCCTACTGAAGAGGCCCTGGGACCCCGCTGTGGGAGTGCTCTCTCATAACAAACCAGTAAGTTGCACTTAACTGTGGCCCATGAAATTGTTTTTAGAATCCAGTCTTAGAACTTTGGCAAGAGGATAATGGCTTGTTTAACTGCTTTCATTAATAACTGGCTGGGTATAGTGCTTAACGTAGTTTCCTGAGCAAATTAGCATTGGTTGGGATAAGAAAGGTATTGGGGTTCCATGGAGGAGCACCTCTCACTCACTGGCTCTCTGGTGGGGTCTTTCTCCTTAGAGCAAACTCCCCGGCTCTCCTCTCATTCTCATTGCCTCCTCCGGGCCCTCCAGCTCCGTGTTCCCCACCTCGCGCCGCCACCGCTTCTGGCAGTCTCAGCTGTCCTGCTTAGGCAAGGTATGTACTGGGCAGGAGGAACTCCTCCTGGGGAGGATCGAAAAGACAGAAAAGAAGAGGGGATCAAAACGGATGAACTTAAATGTGGAGGCTCCCCCAAGTCTCTTTTTGTCTAGAATGCCAATGGTGCTTACCGGAGGTTGAAGGGATTTAGGTAGGCTAAGCAGACTTGAGAGGACATTTGAAACTTAGCTCTGCTCTCATGGCTGCCACTCTTTCCTTTAGGTCATCCCTGTTGCCACGCATCTGCTGAACAATGGTAGTGGAGTAGGAGTTCTGCAGTGTCTGGAGCACATGATTGGGGCAGTGCGAAGCAAAGTGCTGGAGGTGAAAATGTCCCTATTTCAGTTCACTGTGGCACACCCAACATTCTGCACCAGTCTGTGGCCTCCAGTCTTACTGTCTTCTTTCTCTTCCCACAAAGATTCACAGCCATTTCCCCCACAAACCCATTATCTTGATTGGCTGGAATACAGGAGCCTTGGTGGCCTGTCACGTGAGTAATCCCCATCTTATTTGGAGCTTGTCCTGAGATAGGCTGCTGCTACTACTGCTGCTGCCCAGCTTGATGATAGTGACTGTTGAGCGCTTTTTAATGTTCCAGAGCACTGTGCTAGATGCTTTGCGTACAAACTTTACTTTTTAACTTTATTGTGGAAAATTTTAAGCAGATATTGAAAGGGAGGATAGACTAGTATAATAAAACCCTTGGGCCCCTCACCCAGCTTTGCCAGTGATCAGCTCATGGCCAAGCTTTTTTCATCTTACCTCTGCCTACTTTCATTCTCCTCCAGTTATTTGGAAGAAAATCTCAAATATCATATCATTGTGTTTATATATATATTTTTTTCAGCATGTATCTCTGAAAAAATTTTTTCTTTCTCCCCCTAGACATTAGTACTATTCTCCCACCTAAACAAAGCAAAACAAAACAATAATTATAGCCAGCAAAAATTTTAATAGCTCTGTAATTTGATGTTGTGTTCCTGCTCTTTCCCTTTCCAAGGCATCAAAGAACCTTTTCTTTATTATTTTACGTACACTTGCATGTATATTAGTCTGTATAAGTGCCTCCGACCTGTCCAAAGCCCCAGTTCTCAAGTGGATCAAGTAAGCAAAGTCTGTGCTGCTTCATGTAGTGTAAGTGGCATCTGGGGGCGTGAGAGGAAGAAGCCTATCTCCCGGTACTCCCTGGTCCCAAGGATGGCAGTACCCTGTCAGCAACTGTTCTAAGAAATTTGGGGTGTCTGGGAGCTATCTGTTAAGTTCAAAAGGGAGAGATTTTCTTCACTTCAGGGAAAAGAGCAACATTTGTGTCCTCCTGATTGCATTTGCTATTAGTGGAGGGAAAAGGGAGGAGTCTAGCCTCACAAATTGCCAGGATGGAAGTATTAAACTTCCCATCCTATGGTTCAGCCCTCTTCTGGGGTCCACTGAGGGCCCCAGTTCTCTAGGTGTGGCTTCTGGTAGAACAGCACATCTTGTGTTCTTTGCTCTCACTGCTGCAACTGTGGCTGGTGCACCTAGGGGTTATGTGCTAACCTAGTTATGTACACCTAGGGGTTATGTCATGACAGCGGGGGAGGAGGTGGGACTGGCTGGTAGGTCTGGACCACCCCAGGATTCTGGGTAGGATGTAGCTGCAGTGAAGTCATTTGACCTTGAGACAAACCGTGCCATTATTTCCAGGTGTCGGTGATGGAATACGTCACTGCAGTTGTCTGCCTTGGGTTTCCTCTGCTTACCGTGGATGGCCCCAGAGGGGTAAGCGCAGGGTGTGGCTGATTTCTGGGTCACTGGCAGGTGAGAGTACGGGAGTGCATGCCTCGCCCAAGCTGCTGTTCAGTGACTGCAGTTGCCCAGCTGACTCTCTTGAGCTTACTTGCCAGGGCAGTACTCAGTGAATATGCACTGGCTGACTGTAAAACCTGGATCTGTTTTAGGATGTGGATGATCCCCTCTTGGATATGAAGACTCCAGTCCTCTTTGTCATTGGTCAGAATTCCCTGCAGTGTCACCCTGAAGCCATGGAGGACTTCCGGGAGAAGATTCGGGCTGAGAACAGCTTGGTGGTGGTTGGGGGAGCTGATGATAATCTCAGGTGGGTAGGTTCCCCCAGAGCTGCAAGAGTGCCATGTTGGAGAGATGCTTGTCAGGTGGTGATGTAATTATAGCTAACCTGGTTCAGTGAAAAGAGGGCACTAAAAAACTTTAAAAAAATTTTTTTTAACTAATTCAGATTTCTAAAACGTTGAAAAATTAGTACGAAGAAATTCCCTATACTGTTCACCAAGATTTCCCAAATGTTAACGTCTTACATAACCAAAGTGTAATTATCAAAGTCAGGAAATTAACATGGATAGGATACTGTTGTCTAATCTACAGACTCACATTTCATCAGTTATCTCACTAATGTTCTTTTCTGGTCCAGACTCAAATCCAGATCACACATTGCTGTTGGTTGCCTGTCTCCTCAGTCTCCTTTAATTTGGTACTGTTCCTTAGTCTGTGTTTGTCTTTCATGACCTCGACACTTTTGAAGACTTCTATTTTGTAGATGGTCCCTCAATTTAGGTTTTTGACATTATCTTATGATTAGGTTGAAGGTGCACATTTTTGGCAGGAATGCTGTGGAGCTGATGTGCCCTCAGTGCACCCCTCAGGGGCTACATGATGTTGATATGTCTTATTACTGGTGACGTTAACTTTGATCAAGGAAGCATCTGCCAGGTTTCTCTATTGTAAAGTTACTATTTTCTCTTTGTAGTTAGTAGTCATCTTGTGGGGAGAAAATACTTTAAGATGTTGTAACTATAGTCTTGGCCATTGTGCTTTCACTGGGGTAGGCATTTCTTCACATTTTGTTCCTTACTGAGGATGAATGTGAACATAGATTTTATTTGTGTTAAGCATTCTTTTATATATTTTGGAGTATAAACAGCCAAAGTTTGGAGAGGATTTTAAATTTATTTATTTTTTAATTTATTTTATTTTTGGCTGCATTGGGTCTTCGTTGCTGCACGCGGGCTTTCTCTAGCTGTGGCGAGCAGGGACTACTCTTCATTGAGATGCGCGGGCTTCTCGTTCTGGTGGCTTCTCTTGTTGCAGAGCATGGGCTCTAGGCGTGCGGGCTCAGTAGTTATGGCTCGCGGCATCTAGAACGCAGGCTCAGTAGTTGTGGTACATGGGCTTAGTTGCTCTGCAGCATGTGAAATCTTCCCAGACCAGGGCTCAAACCCATGTCCCCTGCATTGGCAGGTGGATTCTTAACCACTGTGCCACCAGGGATGCCCTGGAGAGGATTTCAGGAGGGCATCTTTAGTCATTGAGATGGCCATTCTTTTCTTACAAGGCTGGCTGCCTGTAGGGCCTTTAGTTATGTTTTTATGAAATGTACTGAAAAAGAGGTTGTATCCTTTACTGGTTTCCTTTTTTATATGCTCAGTCTTAGGTATTAACTTCATTTATGTGCTTTAACTGGAGAGCTTAAAGTGAGTACCTATTCCCACCTCTCTTGTCAGTTTCTTACCCAGAGATGCTTTGGAGAAGTCCTCCTGGCCTTTGTCATTTGACAGCTTCTTGTGGACCTAGAATCTAATCCTTTGATGCTCAAGGCAATGTTCGCTTGTAAATACACTTTCTTGCTAATTCAGACATTCTTATCTATAGGAGAATAGACTGTGTGTGTTGAGTCGTGGTGAGGGAGCGGGAGAAATGGAAATAACCCTTAGAGTTACGTTGTGAGGCTGCTTATGAGACATATTTGCATGGTGCCAAGAGCATTGGACTGAGAACTGGGAGACCTCAATTTAGTCTTGGCTCCCTTGCTAAGAAGGTTGGGTAAAATACTTAACTTCTGGGACTCTGTCCTCATGCGTAAAATGAGCATTGGTACACAATGTCAGAGGCCTACAACCAGTAAATTGGGGGTCTCAGAATTTGGAGGCTCAGAATGTTCTTCATCCTGTCACTTGGTGCCGTGTTTCTCTCTCTGCTGAGACCCCCAGTCAGAAGCCAGGGGGTTTAAGGCTGGCTTTCAAAGAGGAGAATGCAGCCAGCTGTGGTCAGTTTCTGTCATCCTTCTAGAACTAACCTGTGGCCACCTTGCCTTCCCTCCTGCTCATCTCATTTTAACAGCACCCAGTAATCTCAGGGTTTGGGTCTGTGTTGGGGTGCCTCGAGATGAGGTCTTAGCAATCAGATAGAGTTTACCTGTGAAGCTATAGGTATAGGACTCCTGAAGTATACCATCCCGGGTACTTTCCATGTATTCTTTGGTTCTTTACATACGTTGTTTTGTGTTATCCCCATTAACTCCATGAGTGAGGTGTTATTATGGTTCCCCATTTTGCGGATGTGGAAACTGAGGTTCAGAGAGGTTGCAGAGCTGCCTGAGGGCTAACATAGTCTTTCTTCTTGGGTCTAGAGAATAATCAAGACAGAAGAGAAATGGTGCTGTGGAATGTTTGGAAAGTAAACATTTCCTCTTTTTTGTCTCTTAGAATAAGCAAAGCAAAGAAGAAATCGGAAGGGTTGACTCAGAGCATGGTGGACAGATGTATTCAGGTACACAATAGCTTTATGTGGTTTTCTCAGCTAGGCTTGCCTTTCTGTAACCTTTTAGGCTCGGTCTTGTTGGCAGCAGCCTGTTGACTAAGGAGGATAGGTATCCACTGTGGCCTTGGTTGGGCCTAAATCATAAGCAAAGAAAAGGGGGAAAGAGAGAGTAACGATCTAAGACATGAGCAGAGCATGAGGGGCGGAAAGGTTCGTTGGAGGAGTGGTAAAGCGTTACCACCCCAGAGTACTGCCTCACGGGTGCAGGGTGCAGGCTTCTGCTGGTCCTTGGCTGAGGCTGGGGTTTGTGCCAGGCTTTGTGTGGTAGGAGTGACCAGCACGCTGACATCAAAGCTGAGGTGGATCGATTTTAGTCGGGACTATCGGGGAGGTTCCTGTTCTCCAGACAAGGACTCAGAGGCCTTGGCCCCTCTTTACACTAGGATGAGATTGTGGACTTCCTGACTGGAGTGCTCACTCGCGCGGAGGGGCACGTGGGCTCTGAGCCTCGGGATCAGGACGCTGAGAAGAAGAAGAAGCCCCGGGACGTGGCCCGCAGAGACCTGGCCTTTGAGGTCTCTGAGCGGGGCAGTCGACCTGCGTCACCAGCTGCCAAGCTACCTGCCTCACCCTCAGGCTCGGAGGTAATGCGGAAAGGGAGGGAGTGCTTTTGCTGGGGAAAGGGAACTGAAGAGTTGGTTCCTTCGCTTCCTGGGGATGCCTGTTGGCCTTGGTGGACCTGTGAGTTCCTACGAGGGGAATTCCTGACCAGGGAATTCCAGGGGGACTTGACGATTAACAGTCAATCTGGACGACATTGGCTTGGCCCTTGTTTTTCTTAATCTACTCAGGATCTCTCCAGTGTGTCCAGCAGCCCCACCTCTAGTCCCAAGACCAAGGTGACCACAGTGGCCTCTGCCCAGAAGTCCAGTCAGATTGGAAGCACTCAGCTGCTGAAGAGACACGTGCAGCGGACAGAGGCTGTGCTGACCCACAAACAAGCTCAAGGTATAGCTGCCTGGCCCGGTGGCCTCTCTTGGGTTCTGTCTTCTGCAGTTGACGCCAGGTGGCAGTTGGAAAGTATTGGCATCTGCAGCTTTTTCCCGACATTTCTGTCCAGGCAAAATTAGGTTGAAATAAATACCAAGGGCTGTTTTCAAGGGTAAAATATCACAAAAGGTGATAGTAGTGTGACTGTGTAGTTCCACTAATTATAGCTTTGGCTTGGTGTTTGGGGAAGTTAGGCTTTATGAGCTGACTACACGTATATTGGCCTCAAATTTTTTACCAACTCTGGGCCCTGCCCAGCCTTTCCTGCAGTCAGGGAGCAATTCGGGTCCCGCAGACAAGGGGATTGGCCATGCTCATCAGATTCTAGGGCAACTGCACTGGTGTCGTGCACGCCCTTGAAGAGTTAAGATTCCCACACTGGGACTTCCAGTGAAGTTTTTCAGGAGTCTCTGCAGATAGGTTTTCGATTAGGCTGGGAAACATTTGTTTGGTTGAAATTAGAGTTTGAAGAACAGTCAGCACAATGTAAGAAGCTGTGGAAAAGGCGTGTTCAGTGGGTGGGGAGGGGAGCAGCAGTGGCTCTACCCCTGGCCCACTTTGATCCAGTTGGGCAGCCATGAGGCGAGGTCTCTTGGGCATTGGTGTTTGGTGATGTATCCAGGAGCATGTATCATCTGAGGGTCTCAGGTGCCTGGGGAGAGGCAGCAGCCAGAGCTGGCTGTCAAGTAGAGAGACGCGCAGGAGACAGGAGGCTCCTCTGCTCTATTCCCCTGTGTTTCTTTTTTTTTTTTTTTGCTGTACGTGGGCTTCTCACTGTTGTGGCCTCTCCCGTGGCGGAGCACAGGCTCTGGACGCGCAGGCTCAACAGCCATGGCTCACGGGCTCAGCTGCTCCGCGGCATGTGGGATCTTCCCGGACCGGGGCACGAACCCATGTCCCCTGCATCGGCAGGCGGACTCTCAACCACTGCGCCACCAGGGAAGCCCCCCCTGTGTTTCTTTTGGTGGAGCCAAAGAATCAGGACTTAGACCCAGGCCTCTTATGAGGTTGCCCGTATGGTGGTGCTAACACGGAACAGAAATGTGAGTGGATCGGTGAAGACGAAAGAGAGGCCAGGCCCCTAGGGTCCACGTGTGACCTGCATCCTCATCAGTGGTGGCCAGAGCCAAGTTCCAAGTGGGCATTGTGTTGTTCTTGGGCTTTTGATGAAGAGAGAGCCAGCAGTTTGCCAATAATTAGTGGAGACTGTAAGGAATTCTGGAAGGCTGACTGGTGCGCCGGGTTCGAAATGGGACCCAGAGCATCACGGAGGAGAGCCGCAGCACAGCAGCCTGGTTTCGGCAGAGCTCATAAGTGGGGCAGTGAGAACAGCTAATGGTTATGGGCCCTCACTGCGTGCCTCGCCCTCTTCTTGGCACTTGGCTTGCTGTTGCTCGTGGAATGTGGGCAGTGGCCCCATGAGGCAGGTACATTTATTACCTGCAGTTTATGGATGATTCCGTGGTGCTGCTAAATGGCAGAGTCAGGTTTCAAACCCATGCAGTAATTCCAGAAAAAGCCCCTGTTGACCATTTTCCAGAACACTTTCATACCTTTTTCTTACCCCTTCTCTTTTTCTCCTTTCTCTGGCTGGCTGTGATTCTGTAATTCTTTCTGATTCATTCCAGCGCAGTTTGCTGCTTTTCTGACACAAAACATGCTGGTGAGGAAAGCTCTTCCTCCCGGCACCTCCTCCTGTCTCTTTGGTGAGTATTGCTCTTTCCTCACCTTTTCACTCTCTGCTCTCTGCCTCTCTCCCCTTCTCCCTCTTATTTCTTTCCCATCCCTGCCTCTTATTTGTCTGTTTGGTTTCCCCGTTTTTTTCTCTCTGCATTTTTCTGTCTTCTGGTTTTTTTTTTTTCTTTGCTGATCCTTTTGCTTATTATTCCATAGTCTTTGCTTTTTCCCCATTTTTTTCTGTTTGCCTCTCATGGTGTTTTTCTCCTTTTATCTCTTATTGTGGCTTTTGGCCCTGCTTCTCCTGTGTGTGCCTATAGGCCAGTGCCTATGAGCCTGAATTTCCCTGTGTTTTTCTCCCTGCCTCTGGTTTCCTGCTTCCATCCTGGCCTTTGCAAGCACTTACAAGCATAAACCTGTAACTCCTTTCCCTTTTTCCCTCCTCCCTATTCTGATTTTAGTCGATGCAGTCCTTCCTTTCAGCTGGTTGTGGCCTGACTGTGGTCTGGAGTAGCTCCCTGTGGCCGCATGGCGGCCCCCCCGGCCTCCCATTTCTCGTGTGACTCCTGCCTTTCCGCCCCTGATTGCCTGCGCTAAGAAGGACTGGGGCGGGCTTCTAGGTTTAAAGAGGAGGGGATCCATGAGGAAACCCGAAGGATAACTTAAGAGTCTAGGAGGCTTGGTCATGTGCAGGATGAGTCCGTTTGATGCAGTGGAGGGGGAAGCCCATGTGTGAACAGGTGGCCTTTCTCTGTACTAGTACAAATGACCTGGGGACTAGCTTGTGACGTGGGCCACTGTTGCCCTGTTACCTCTGGGCAGGAACTGTAAAGTTGTCTCGGCTGAGATAACCTGCCCAGGAGTTACTGCAAGCCAGCCTTAAGTCCTGGTGATGATCCTTCCCATTGTCCCCATTTGGCAAGCAAACCCTCAACCTTGTGTTCTGAGGGCAGGGTGGGACTCAGAGCTTTGAGGAAATCTCCCTTGTAGGGAGGACTGGATAGCCTGCTCCTCTGTTGCTTCTCCAGAAACTGTTTGCTGCCCTCCAGCTGTGTGATATGGGGAGGGCATGAGAATTGCTACATTCTTTGAGTCTTTGAAGCCCTGCTGAGGTCCACTGTGGTGAGTCCTCTATTGTTTGATTGGCCTTTGCCAGGCAGGATCAGGATGTCTTCTCCTTTCTTTTTGTTTCCACCAACTCAGAGCCCCTGCCTTCCAACTCCAGGGAAGGGATGGAGCCATCTTCTGAGAGGGCCAAGGTGGAGTTGCACCGTAGGTGGGCCTGAGTGAGGCAGGACTGAAGCATTGGCATTCTCCTTGCACGTGTTGGGATGGTTCTTCCTGGTGTTCCCACACAGCCGTGCCAGTGCTGGTACTGTCAGTATCTGTCGGGCTTTCTTGGATTGTGGAGAACTTCACCGCAGCTCCATTTCTTAGTTCCTGTTTCATCAGAACAAACGGAGGAAGCCGAGAAAGAGGATCTCAGGGTCCAGCTGAAGCGGCACCATCCCTCCAGTCCTCTTCCTGGCAGTAAGACCTCCAAGCGACCGAAGATCAAGGTGTCCCTTATCTCCCAAGGGGACACAGCTGGAGGGCCTTGTACTCCTTCCCAAGGAGGAGCTCCAGAAGGTGAGTTTCTCTTGGCCTCTTTAAATAAACACTGACAGAACTGTCCCAGGCACACAGTATTGCCCTCTTGGTGGCTACTTGCTGGGCGGCTCAGCCTCGCCTTCAGCACAACAGGTGCCCGGAGAAGACAGCAAAGGTTGCACGTGGGGGGAAAGAGGGCAGCAGCCTCATCTGAACTAGGATCAGGGAGGCCGAACGAGGATCCAAGGAAGCTGTGGTGTCATTCAAAGCATCATACATTTTGTTCTTCTTTGGTTTCAATTAAAGATAATAAAATATTCCAGAAGGTTTAGAAAGTAGAAGGAAAAAATAATCCCAACTCTTCCTATTCTGATGTAGTTATCCTTCATTTTTCATCTTCCAGTCTTTTCCATAACATCTTGGATTTAGCCTGGCCTCTGGAACCCTGAAAGGTCAGGACCAAACAGGACTGACCAGTGGCCTTGGGGTTTTCTGTTTTGCAGCCGCAGGAGGGAAGCCCATCACCATGACACTGGGGCAAGCTTCCGCAGGGGCCAAGGAGCTCACAGGGCTTCTCACCACACCCAAGTGAGTCTGTCTCCTGGTCTGTCTGTTCCCTTCTTTCTCTTCACCTTTTCGCTGGGCCACTGAGTGCTTACTTAAAATTTACAAAGAGTCCTGTAGCTCTTGCTTCAAGGCCTGAAGTCTCTGCTTGAGGCCTGACTTTTTTAGAAAGACTAGAGGCTGGATTCAGAAAGTGAGATGAAGAAACCAAAGTTCTAGCGTTGTGTCCATTGCTGAAAGCCTTGCTGGGCCCCATTCTGGACCTTCCCTGTGTTGGCAGGGACCTTTAGATAATGTAGATAATGGAGCTCTTACCTTTGTTTCCAGGTCAAGTGCTGCAGAAGGGGGAGTCTCAGCCAGCCCAGCGTCCTCAGTGGTCTCTAGCAGCACTGCTCCCAGTGCCTTGCACACACTCCAGAGCCGCCTGGTGGCCACCTCTCCTGGCAGCTCCCTCCCAGGTATCTGGTAGCTCAACGTTCCCTGCCTCCCAGCGAGGTCTATTTGGGCTGCTGCTGGAGGGTGGTCCTGGGAAAGCCTTGTGGAGCTAGATCTGGAGGAGGATGCTCTGAGTCTCAGGCTTGTTGTAGAGGCTTGGCATGGAGCTGGCATTAACTTTGAGGTAGGGGAGTTTGAGGCCTTAATATCTGCGTGAGTAAATGTCCCAATCTGCAGGTAATGCCTCCTTTACTACAAGGAGAAATAGCTGGTGGGAAATGTATCTACTGGTTTCATTTTGGTGTTTTTAAACACATCTGGTTGAATAAAACTGGAAGTGGTGCTGTACTGGGCATTAGCAAAATGAGACATTTTTCTGCCTATGCTTGTCTCCTCACTTTCTCCACCCTCACCCTACACTGAAAGGCTAGTTGCCTGAGCCCAGCAGGGCCAAGGCACTGCAGATGCCCTGATCCTTCAAGAGGACCTTCCTCTTTGCTTTGAGGCCACTGGACTGTGTGTAAAGTGAAGTGTAAGTCAGGTGTTCAGGATTCTTTTGGCTTAAAAAGTCCTTCCTCTTCTCTGGGAAGGTGGGATAGATTTCTGAAAAGTGGGATTCGTGTTCTCCTTGGTTTTCCTAAAACTGTCCAAAATTTAGGACAGGTGGTTTGGAGCAGGTTGGAGTGTGCAGAATTAATCCAAGGCATTGTGTCAGGAATGGTACCTTTCCTCATGTGGGCGTCCAGCGTGTGTGTTTGGGGAGCCCTTCTGGCATCTTTCTGAGAGCACTGGGAGTGTCCGAGGGAAAGAGCGTTGGTGTTTTAGTTGACTATTGAGGGTGGAGAGGCACAGCTGCTTGTGGAAAAGTGACTGAGCCTGTGCTGATGTCTGCTGTATCCTCTCCTAGGGGCCGCATCAGCCAGCAGCCTCCTCCAAGGCCTCAGCTTCAGCTTGCAGGATATCAGCAGCAAGACCTCTGGCCTCCCAGCAAACCCCTCTCCCGGGCCAGCCCCACAGGTGCACATCTGCCTTCCACTGGGCTGGGCAGGTGTGGGAGGAGGCCTCCTCAGCTTAGTTGGTTTTGGCAGGGATGCTGGGTCAAGGACAAATAGCCTTCTGGCTTCACGGCTGGGAACTACCAAAGGTTGAGGCTCCACCACTTACTAAGTGACCTTGGGCAAGTTTCTTGAACTCTCTGTATCTTTGTTTTCTTGTTTGTAAAATGAGGATGATGATAGTACCTCCCTCACAGAGCTGTTTTGAGGATAAAAAAAGGTAATATATGGAAAATACCTGCCAGAGTACCTTGCATGTGGTAGGCACTGAATACATGGTAGCCGTTGACAGTATGGGCCCTCCACACTCGACCGTTGCTGTTGGCAGCAGCTTCTGATCACCTGGGCTTGTGTGTCCCACAGGCCACCAGTGTGAAGTTGCCCACCCCCATGCAGAGCCTGGGTGCCATCACCACGGGCACCAGCACCATTGTCCGTACCATTCCTGTGGCCACCACTCTCTCCTCCTTGGGTGCCACTCCTGGTGGGAAGCCCACAGCCATCCACCAGCTGCTGACCAATGGGGGCCTCGCCAAGTTGGCAAGCAGCCTCCCTGGCCTGGCTCAGATCTCTAACCAAGCCTCAGGTGAGTCTCTCAGAACCGTGGGGACTCCCAGATATGGGATCTTCCCCCAAGACCTTCCCGTCTCTCATGGTCAAGGTATGATGTTGAACCCAACCCCACAGGGTCCTGGCCTTGACCCTCAGGGATTCAGCTGTGTGGGTCCATCCCCCAGAGAGGTTGAGAGAACACAGGCTGTTCCTGTTGCCTTTCAGACTGACTGATAGGGCATAGATGACCCAGCTGGGAAGGAGGAAGCCGAGGCGGGAGGCTGATGGGGGTATGTTACATGGGGAGGAAACTCTCCAGGAAAGGGAAGTGTGGAGGCTGTGACAAAAAAGCCTACTTCTCTCTCTGTCTGTCTGTCTGTCTCTCAGGCTTGAAGGTCCCCACCACCATCACTCTGACACTACGTGGCCAGCCCAGCCGAATCACCACACTGAGCCCCGTGGGCTCAGGAGCAGCCCCATCAGAAGAGCCCACCTCCCAGGCGCTGCCCTCCAGCTCACAGGTGAGTCTGCCTGGGAAGACCGAGGGCACAGCCTCCAATATTGGGAAGCTTGGGGCCGGCTGGCCAATCGGAGGAGCTGGACTTGTAGGCAGACCAGATGCACATCCACATTCAGAGTTTGTAGCTTTGTTGTTGTTGGGGTTTTGTTTTTTAATTGAAGTATAGTTGATTTACAATGTTGTGTTAGTTTCAGGTGTACAGCACAGTTATTCAGTTATATATATTCTTTTTTGGATTCTTTTGCCTCATAGGTTGTTATAAAATATTGTGTGTAGTTCCCTGTGCTATACAGTAGGTCCTTGTTGGTTGGAGTTTATAGCTTTGTGACTGAGCAAGTCATGGACCTCTTTGAGTCTCCTTTTCTGTAACGCTCCCTGGATTGTTGTGAGGATTAAATATGTAAATATGTTCAGTACCTTTTTAACGTTTCTGTTTTCTTTCCCTCTCCATCGTTTTCTCCTCTCATTCTTGGTTTCATCATTCAGAGGTTGGGTAGAGGCTAACTGGCTAATACTCCTTTGACCAACAACTTTCCAGCATTGTGCCATTCCAGATCTTTGCGTTCATTGCTGTCTTTTCAGGGCACAGTTAGGTTTTTAGAGCTCTTACCCGGGAAGTAAGTCACCATCGATTTCTCTTACCTGATCTAATTTCCATTATGACCTTTTCAAGTAAAATGTTTCTAATCTTAAATGGTGATCTGAGAGCCACCCAAAGATCAGAGGTTAAAGAAAAAAGTAGTTTGAGTCCAGTAGTGCATGTCCTTTCCTTCAGTGTCCACTTTTCAGCTGAGGCCTCCTGCACGGGGCCCAGTGCTGTGCAGGCTGCCCTGACTGAGGGCCTGGCCCTGGCCCCTCACTCCCACCACACCAGCCCTGCCCAGGAGCTGGGCACCTGTCCCTTCCCACCTGTTTCAGGAGCTCTTCTGCCTCTTCCTCTGTAGGGGAAGATGCTGCACAGAGGTTGTTCCCTGGCAATCATGGGGATCATAGCTACCCTTCCCTGCCTTTGTGCAGAGGGGCGGAGGTGTTTTTATTTACTTTATCCCCTATTTTTTCTATTACAAAAGCAATCACTTATTTTAAATAATGCAAACATTACAGAAATAATATAATTTAGAGAATGAAAATTTCCCATGATGCCCCACTCCCAGAGATGGTATCCCCTTGTTGCTAGCTTGACATGCATTCTTCTAGATTCTTCTTTCTATACAAAGTACTTTATTTTATGTTTTTTGACAAAAATTGGATCACAGAGTATGGCTGTTTGGTAACTAGCCATTTTTTACAAAACATGTTGTGACATGTTTCACTGTTCATTACGTAGAGACCTATCTATTGCTTGTCAGTAGCTGCCTAGTATTTCACTGGGTGGATGTAAAAAAACATATTTCATCAGCTCCCGTTAGAGGGTTGGGTTATATTTTGGTTTTTGATATTGTAAATAATGGTACCGTGAATACCCTTGTTCATGATTTTTGTGTACCTCTGGGAGATTTCTACAGGTTAGAAACCAGTAAGTGGAGGGTCTATGCATCTAACATCTGGCTAACTGCTGACTAACTGCCCTTCAGAAGGTTTGCTTATTTACAGTTCAAGCCACAGTGATGAGAGTATGTTTTCCTATGCCTTTGTCAGTTGTGGAAATCAGTATTTTTAATTTTATTAATTTGATAGGTGAAAAATGAAATTGTTTTAATGTGTATTTTCTTGATTACTTATGAGGTTGTGTGTCTTCTTTTATGAATTGCTTGTCATATCCTGTATCCATTTAATTCACAGCAGCTTTATATATGCAGGTATTGATCCTTTATTTATTATACAAATTGCATATATTTTATTCCAGTTAATTGCTTATATTTTTTTTCCTCTCTTTTGAAGTATTAAGTGCTTGTCTTTTAATTTTTGTTTCTGGATCTTTTATCAAACAGGCATTAAAATTTTTTATGTAGTAAAATCTTCAAATTCTTCCCTTTATGGCTCCAAAGTTTTGGGTCTTAAGAAAGCTCTTCCCATTGCAAGAATATAATCTTATTGTGTTTTCTAAAATTTTTATTTTTAAAACTGTGGTAAAATTTACTTACATACAATTTACCATTTTACCCTTTTCTAGGCTTATGGTTCAGTGGCATTAAATGTATTCACGTTGTGCAACCATCACCACCATGCACCTCCAGAACTTTCCCATCATCCCATACTGAAACTCTGTTTTTGTGTTTTCTTATATAGCTTTTGTTCATCTGCTTACCTTTAGTTGTTCAGTCCACTTGGAATTTATTTTTTTATGCTAAGTGAGGTAAGGATCTAACTTTATTGATGAGTCTATTCATCCTTCCTCTATTCATTTGAAATCAGCTGCTCTCACATTCTAGATTACTGTACACACAGGGCCTGTTCTGTACCCTTGATCTGTCTGTTTCTACACAAGCTTATTATTGTTTGATAATGCAGGTTCTCAAGTTAAGGAATACTTCCTTGTTTGCTAAGATAATCTTTATTCTCTTCCTTTCTCTTGATAATGGGTTTTAAATTTTGTTCATTGCCCTTTTGGAATCAAGTGAACTGAATGAGTATAAACATTTCCTCTTTTTTTTTTTTTTTTTTTTTTT
>RJWK010039086.1:0-20535 GCA_004363435.1 Platanista minor | reverse complement strand
AAAAAAAAAAAAAAAAAAAAAAAAAAAAAAAAAAAAAAAAAAAAAAAAAAAAAAAAAAAAAAAAAAAAAAAAAAAAAAAAAAAGATGTTAAAAAAAAAAACATGGGAATAAACCTACCTAAGGAGACAAAAGACCTGTATGCAGAAAACTCTGACACTGATGAAAGAAGTTAAAGATGATACAGACAGATGGAGAGATATACCATGTTCTTGGATTGGAAGAATCAACACTGTGAAAATGACTCTACTACCCAAAGCAATCTACAGATTCAGTGTTATCCCTATCAAACTACCAACAGCATTTTTCACAGAACTAGAACAAAAAATTTCACAATTTGTATGGAAACACAAAAGACCCCGAATAGCCAAAGCAATCTTGAGGAAGAAAAACGGAGCTGGAGGAATCAAGCGCCTGGACTTCAGACTATACTACAAAGCTACAGTAATCAAAACAGTATGGTACTGGCCCAAAAACAGAAATATAGATCAGTGGAACAGGACAGAAAGCCCAGAGATAAACCCACGCACATATGATCACCTTATTTTTGATGAAGGAGGCAAGAATATACAATGGAGAAAAGACAGCCTCTTCAGTAAGTGGTGCTGGGAAAACTGGACAGCTACATGTAGAATAATGAAATTAGAACACTCCCTAACACCATACACCAAAATAAACTCCAAATGGATTAAAGACCTAAATGTAAGACCAGACACTATAAAACTCTTAGAGGAAAACATAGGCAGAACACTCTTATGACATAAATCACAGCAAGATTAGAACGCTCTTATGACATAAATCACAGCAAGATTCTTTTTGACCCACCTCCTAGAGAAATGGAAATAAAAACAAAAATAAACAAATGGCACCTGATGAAACTTAAAAGCTTTGGCACATTAAAGGAAACCATAAACAAGACGAAAAGAGAACCCTCAGAATGGGAGAACATAGTTGCAAATGAAGCAACTGACAAAGGATTAACCTCCAAAATTTACAAGCAGCTCATGCAACTCAATATCACAAAAACAGCCAAATCCAAAAATGGGCAGAAGACCTAAACAGACATTTCTCCAAAGGAGATACACAGATTGCCAACAAACACATGAAAGAATGTTCAACATGAATAATCATTAGAGAAATGCAAATCAAAATTACAGTGATGTACCACCTCACACCAGTCAGAATGGCCATCATCAAAAAAATCTACAAACAATAAATGCTGGAGAGGGTGTGGAGAAAAGGGAACCCTCTTGCACTGTTGGTGGGAATGTAAATTGATACAGCCACTATGGAGAACAGTATGGAGGTTCCTTAAAAAACTAACAATAGGGCTTCCCTGGTGGTGCAGTGGTTGAGAGTTCACCTGCCGATGCAGGGGACACGGGTTCGTGCCCCGGTCCGGGAAGATCCCACGTGCCGCGGAGCGGCTGGGCCCGTGAGCCACGGCCACTGAGCCTGCGCGTCCGGAGCCTGTGCTCCGCAACGGGAGAGGCCACAGCAGTGAGAGGCCCGCGTACCGCAAAAAAAAAAAAAGTAACAATAGAACAACCATACGATCCAGCAATCCCACTGCTGGGCATATACCCTGAGAAAACCATAATTCAAAGAGAGTCATGTACAACAATGTTCATTGCAACTCTATTTACAATAACCAGGACATGGAAGCAACCTAAGTGTGTCCATCGACAGATGAATGGATAAAGATGTGGCACGTATATACAATGGAATATTAGCCATAAAAAGAAACGAAATTGAGTTATTTATAGTGAGGTGGGTGGACCTAGAGACTGTCATACAGAGTGAAGTAAGTCAGAAAGAGAAAAACAAATGCCACATGCTAACACATATATATGGAATCTAAAAAAAAAGAAGAAGAAAAAAAAGGTCAGAAGAACCTAGCTAGGGGCAAGACTGGAATAAAGATGCAGACCTAGTAGAGAATGGACTTGAGGACAAGGGGAGGGGGAAGGGTAAGCTGGGACAAAGTGAGAGAGTGGCATGGACATACGTACGCTACCAAATGTTAAATAGAGAGCTAGTGAGAAGCAGTCACATAGCACAGGGAGATCAGCTCGGTGCTCTGTGACCACCTAGAGGGGTGGGATAGGGAGGGTGGGAGGGAGACGCAAGAGGGAGGAGATATGGGAACATATGTATACGTATAACTGATTCACTTTGTTATAAAGCAGAAACTAACACACCATTGTAAAGCAATTATACTCTAATAAAGATGTTAAAAAAAAAAAAAAAAACAAGAGATGACTTACAAATACTGAGAGAAAAGGGGGTAGAGAGAGAGAAGCTATAGCCAAAGAGAGCGAGCAGTAGTGGTCAGAAAGCTGGGAGCTTTGGCACATTAAAGGAAACCAGTAGAAGAAGGTAGAAGGTAACAGTGCTGAAGAGTCACAAGTTTTTAAGGATTGGGGTCAAAAGGTTCAAAATCAAGATGTGATCATTCACATCCATCTAGTTGGTAACATTTTAGAAGTCTGAATGTCAGTGCTCGCAGCGATGTTGAAAAACAGCACAGGAACGCTCAGGTGTACTGTCTTTGGGAGTATAAATTGCTATAATCATTATGAGGGCAACTGGCAATATTTATTTACTAAAATCAAATGTGTGGGGCTTCCCTGGTGGCGCAGTGGTTGGGAGTCCGCCTGCCGATGCAGGGGACACGGGTTCGTGCCCCGGTCCGGGAAGATCCCATGTGCCGCGGAGCGGCTGGGCCCGTGAGCCACGGCCGCTGAGCCTGCGTGTGCGTCCGGATCCTGTGCTCCGCAACGGGAGAGGCCACAGCAGTGAGAGGCCCGCGTAGCGCAAAAAAAAAAAAAGTGTGTAAACCAGCAGTTCCTCTAGGATATCTATATATAGCTATATATACCTGTGTATATATACATATATGTGTGTCTGTGTATGTGTGTGTATACATATATACACACACACACACATTTATGCCCTGTAAACATTCCCACACATTTGCCAGAGAGACGTGCAAGAATGTTCATCACAGCATTGTTTATAATAATGAAATATGGAAATAAAATGTAGCATAAATAAATTTTACTATATTCATTTAATGAAATGCCGTACAGTTAATCCAAATAAGCTAGCATTAAGTGAATCAAGGATTGCTCTCTAAAACAGTAGTGATCAAAAAAGTTAAATGGCATTGTGTTATAGTATATGTAAATTTTTTAAGTGAGATAAGACTAAGTATGGTTTATGGATATAGTCACATAAAGTAAAAGTTTAAAAATAGGTTTGGGAATTATAAACTGTCCAGAACCACTGTCCAGAATTCAGGACAGTGGTTCTCTTGAAAGGAAGGAGGGCCACATAGGGGATCTAGTTTTTATTTCTTAAAAAACATGTTTGAGATAAATATGGCAAAATGTTAACATTGGGGGTCTATGTGGGATACTTTGTACAAAGTTAAAAAAAAGACAATTTTTTTATTCCCCATTGAAAAAGTGGGTGGAGAAAAATAGACTAATACTAAGAAAATACTATAACTCACTCAGAAAGTAGGGAAAAAGTCAACAATTGAAACAAATGCTTCTTTGGTTTCTATACTCTCCCAGAAGGTTAGGGGTACTGTTACTGATTTATCAAGAGTGATGACAAGAGTAGGAGGGAGGGTTACCGTGATGTGCAACATAATTTTTCAGGAAGAAAGGAGGCTCAGATAATATCTAAAACGTTATTGCCCTTTGTAATTTCCGAAGTGGTTATATGTAGGTACTATTATTCTTCCTTTACAGATGGAGGTATGTTCCGTGACTTGCTAAAACGTGCCCAGCTAGTAGTAGAGAGCTGGGTCAAAGGACCCGTGTACATCTTTCCCTGTGTTCCTTCTTGCATTATCAGCTGGGTGTTCAAGTTCACAAAACTAGATGTTAGAGCAGGAACTTGAACCCAGGTTTTCGTTTCAAGGCAAACTAAACTACGCTATGTTCCTGGACCACATACATTTGCTGAAAGAGCTATTACTGAAGTGAAATGCCTTGTGCTGTTTAGAACTGCCTTAGAAGAAAGAATTGCTGAAATTTTAAAAAAATGGGTGTTTTCTAAACCATGCATTTTTACACAGTATTTGTTTACCCTTTTTGATATATATGACACTGCTTTATGTTTCAAACTTATCTTTTTTTCCCCATAACCTCCTGTTATGCCGGTGTTTGGATTTCCTTTTACAATGGGGAAGTGGGTTTTTAAGATGGTGAAGATAAGTGTCATAAGATCATTTACCAGTTCTGTGAATTGGAAACTACTGTCCTTTATCCCTTAAGTGAAATGCAGTGTTTTGCAAAAGAGACCACTCCAGTGGCTAAGATGCCCGTGGTCATGTGGCCAAGAGCTGTATGTTATAGACGTATTGATTATTAGAGATTGCCAGGCTGTCTTGCTAAAGTATTATCATTAAAAACCAAGATAACAGGGTCTATTCTGTACCTTACCTTTCAGCCCCACTACAATATTATACCTCAGGCCAAAGAGCGACTCTTCCTGGGTGCAGTGGCGGGGAAACATTACCATTAGTGAAAACTATCATAAACTCACAGACACTAGTGTTTAATAGATCTTGCAGTTAGGAAGTCCTGCATAAACTTAGCAGAATTGGTTTCCACAGAGTAGTGGGAATTGGAGCCAGGGAAATGAGGTGAGCAGTGTGTGGAGGTGAGGACATAGAGGCTTCAGGAGAACGCTGCTTTTTCAAAAACCTTTGAATGAGCTGGAAAGGGAAGCCGGAGGGCAGAAACAGAAAGAAAATAAAGGGGTAAGAGGAAGGGTCATGACAGTTGAGAGATTTGAGCGTGATTATAATTAGAAGGGAAGGAACTTGTAGAGGAGGGAGGAGACTGATGGGGGTTCGGTCCCAAAGGAGGAAGGCCTTGGAAGCAGAAAGGAAGTAAGAGCATGGTGTGAGCAACTTTATAGCGGTGACAGAGGAGGTTTACTCTAGATGGTCTCAGTAGTTTTGGGGAAGTGGAAAGTATGCTATTTGTGAACTAGCAGGGGGTAAAATGTTAGTTTTGGGAGGGATTTGAGGAGAGAATGGAGGTAGTTTGGAATGTTCAGCTGACTAAAGAGAAAAGCATTAATGAACCGTGGTAACCACTGAATTGAGTTTGGAAATCATGAAAGTATAGTGGTTTGTACGATTGCTTCTAGTACCTCAGCTGAACGGCTTATAGAACCAGGTATATTACAGGACTGACCCAGAATTGTGAGCTGGATGACGGATGGGGGAGAAAGACGAGGATGAAGGGAAGGAGGTTGAGGCGTCGGTGCCTGGCAGCATGTGGCACTGTTCTAGACGTGTGTGTTGGGAGAGAGACACCAGGGAAGGAGCAATATGGAGGGGGATTGAAAGCGCTGGTGGGAGAAGAGGCCATATGACCAATTAAGAGATCCAGGCCAGATATGGAAAGACATGGGACCAAGAATAAACTGGAAGAAAAGGCAGCATCCCAGGAATGAAGGTCTTGATGCGATTGTGGGTCAGGCATGCTGAGGATGCTATCTGTGCGTGGAAGGGTTAGGGTATTGAAATCGCTCAGAACTACTCCATAATAAAGCAGAGAGTGTGGCAGTGGCCCTGGGACTGTGATGCTTGGGTGTTGAACAGACCATGCACATGAATATTGAAATCGCCTAGGAAATGATGAAGTGAATTGGGGCTTAAAGGAATAAAATGATCCAGGTATAATGTTACTGTGGCGAATGATCCGGAGAGAAATGGCTGTTAGGGACAAAGCAAGGTAAGGGGTGACAAAATCGGATGGAATAAACCTCAAAGGAATGAAAGTTTTTACAGGAGAGTGAAGTGCTTTAGACGAGGCTACAGGACAGAAAAGGGTAATACCACTTCTGAGCCTCGTGGTACATGCAGTTGGAGGAAACTGCAAAGGAAGTCGTGTCTTTGAGAAAGGAGTCGAGGACATTCATCAGAAAAGCTGTAAATGTATCGGTGAGTTTGTTTATAGTGGAATAGGTGGCCAAGGCCCACCATGGAAAGGGCTAAGGGAGGATTTCTGAGGGAAAAGTAGAGATGAGGGGTCAAGAGGGCGTGCTGTCAGGTACACAGCAGTTTGGAGCTGGAGACAAGAAGTGAGAGGGTGCTGATCGATGGGTGAGGAGTCTGCCTTCTGAGCAGCGACCAGGAATGAAAAATTTGGATGGAACTATAGTTTCTCAGCTTTTTGGCTAGTTGTTCTGACCCTGGTTAACCGAGGGTCCCAGCAGTGTTGGGCCTTGTCTCTGTAGGAGGGTTTCTAGATCCATGGTGGGGTGGTTATTGCTGGATCCTTGCGGGGGCTACTGTGCAGAAGGCTGCACTTGGTATTTATTTGGCCTGGTCTCTGCTGGACTTCCTTATGGTTTAAAACAAGCAGCCGTGGATTTGCCACACTCTGGCAGGCATGCAGCAGACATCCCAGAGGACAGAGCCCAAGGACTTTCTCTATGGACTGCACCCTCTTTAGTATAAGGGTCATTATCTGTGCTTTACATAAGATGCAATCCCTTTTTTCCTGCTTTTGAGAAAGATTTCATTCACCAGTCTTTTGGAGGGAGTATGATATAGTGGGAAAAGCATGGACTCATATAAGAGTCTTACTGAAGACTATCTGCCAGGCACTGTGCTAGGTTCTGGGAATTCAGTGATGAATATGACATGATTCTTGCCTGTAAGATCCTTACAGCTTAGTAGAAGGAGAAACAAAGATAAATATATTCAATGACAAATGAGGGGTGCCTTGATAGATGCATAGGTGAAAAAGAGTGGGAGCCCAAGGGAGCAACAGTGAGTACTGCCAGCTTGAGGTGGAGCGGGAAGGCAGGGAGTATCCTTCTCAGTTTTCTCTGCTCATTGTCCTTCCATTCTGTGTGCATGTCTGTTTCCATCACTAGTTTTCTTCATTCATTAGTATCATCATATCTTGCCTAAACTAATCTATTCTCCATACTGCAGCCAGAATATTATTTCTAAATTACAAGTCTAATTCCTTGGCTTAGAATCCTTCAACAGCTTCCTGTTGCTTCTAGAATAAAATAGTTTACAGGCCACCGCAGTCTCATCTTCCTGACCTCTCTGTATGGGCACCTCAGAGCTACTGCTGGTCCACTTCCAGACCACCGCAATGAGGTATCACAATAAAGCAAGTCACACAAATTTTTTGGCTTCCCAGTGCATATAATAGTTATGTTTACACTATACTGAAGTCTGTTAAGTGTACAATAGCATGTCTAAAAAAGCAACGTATATATCTTAATTTTAAAATACTTTATTGCTAAAATATGCTAACCATTATCTGAGCCTTCAGCAAGTCATAATCTTTTTGCAATAGTAACGTCAAAGATCACGGATCACAGATCAGCATAACAAATACAATAATAATGAAAAAGTTTGAAATATTGGGAGAATTGCCAAATTGTGACACAGACATGAAGTGAGCAAATGCTGTCGAAAAAAAATGGTGCCGACAGACGAGCTCGCTCGACGCAGGGTTGCCACAAGCCTTCAGTTTGGAAACATAATTTCTGCAGAGAGCAATAAAGCGAAGCGAGGTGAAACAAGGTATGCCTGTACTTCTGCTCTCGTGGCACCCACTGCATTGTATTGAAATGCCTAGTTGTTTGTTCCCCTGACTAGACTAATCTCCTCAGGGCAGGGATCAAGTTGTTTGTTTTATGTGTGTTTTGCTTGAGGGTGTGTGTGTGTGTGTGTGTGTGTGTGTGTGTGTGTGTCACACAGAAGAGCCTTGAGCATGAAGGAGTCAGAGAATACACGGTCACCTGCCTTGTACTTACGGCGGCAGTATAACCACGCTATGACTGGCAGTCACAGTCACACCCTTAGGAAGGAAATTTAATTGGTTGGGACCTTCTGTATGTTCCTTGAGTAGCTACATAAAAGAGAAACTGAACGCTGTCAAGAAAATTTCAACAATATACTCAGTATTCAACAACTAGATGGCAATGTTGTTTCTACGTCTAAGTGGAGAAGTCGATTAAAGTTAAATTTTCTCTGTCAATGAATGGTCTGTTTTTACATTATTGCATGAGGTAGTAACAGGACTGTTTATTCCATTATCTACTTATATTCTGAATTTAAATATTCCTTAGTATTTATTCCTTAATAAAGTTGAGAAATTTCAGTCTATAGAAATAAAATACCGTAGACCATTTTACTTCATCATTTAACTATAATAGTTTATACCTAATCTTATAAGTGCTTTTGTCTTTTTCGTCATGATTATCTTATCTGGTTCAGAAATTAAAACACACACACACACACACACACACAGATCTCATTAAAATGTTACACTAATCTTTTACTCAGGTTTGACATAAAATGGTATAAAAGATGAAGTTGGTGGTCCTCAAAAGGAAGTGTATCTTTTAAAAATAGTTTTATTGAGGTATAGTTTACATACAGTAAACAGTAAACTCCTCATATTTAAAATGTACAACTGACACATGTACACACCCATGAAATCATCACCACAAAGTAATAAACATATACCCATTACCCCAGAAGGTTTTCTCAGGGCCTTCTGTCATCCTTCCCTGCTACCCTTCTCAGCCCCCAGCCTCAGCTTTCTTTATCTATAAATTAGTTTGCATTTTCTAGACTTTCATATAAAAGAGATCATCATACAGTATTTACCTTTTCAATCTGGTTTCAGAGATGTGAATCATCTGTCTTGTTTCATGTATCAGTGGTTAATTCCTTTTTAGTGTTGAGTAATATCCCCCTAGAGATGCTCTGGAAAAAACAACTTTGAGCTTTCTCCTGTTAGAAGAAGAAGTTATCATGAAGCCTTGGGACTTCTATTTTTTAAACATTTAAATGAACCTTTCTGACCAAAAAAGTCTGACATGAATCTGCATTAATATTGTGCCTTTTGTGCTCTTTCCTTGTTGCTCATGAAAATCTCAGGGTTAGCTTTACTAATTGTGTGGTCAAGAGGACCACACTGTCAGCTTATTGAAAATACTACCTTTGAAAGAAAAAAGAAAGGACCACTTGCATTGTTGTACAGTGTCTTTCCCAGGTGTCAGCACATCATAATTAAAAAACTGGAAATCTGCTGTCCATTAATCTATGAACAAACAAGTTAACAACTAGGTTATTCACAGTTCTGCAAACATTCCTAATGCTTTCCCATGCCAAGTCATTTTTCATGCTTCTCACTCTTGCTGAAATGTTCTTTCCTCAATTACCAACTGAGCAAATTCTGCCCATTCTTTAAGGTTTTTCTCAGCTGAGTTGAATCTCTTCCTTCTCTGATCTTTCATAGCACATTCCATCTTTCTTTTATTCATCTTTATAGGTAGTATTAACTGAAACTTTTTTGAGTATCTATCTTATTTTTATACTATTACAAGCTCTTTAAGGGCAGAAATCATGGTTATTCATCTTTAAATCCCTCAAAGGGTAGACTAAATGCCTGGTACCTAGTTGGTACTCTATTTAACTTGTTGCATGAGTGAATATATCTACCAATAAGCTGGAAAGCCATAAGTCTTTCCATTATTAGCCTGCTTGAGAATACTGCTAAGATTCCAAAGGGAGCATCCATTGAACACTTAAATACATTTGGAGCCATGTGAGCTTTACACAACATTCCTCACCAACATTAAAAATAGTGAATTGTTGCCATGGTACTATATTCCACCATGTTCCAGGCTTGTGGTCTAAGCATTAGAACGGGCACTTTTGATATGGCAGGGATATCTAAGATGAAACAAGAAATTCATCCAACATTAGATGATTCTTCATAGTTGCACACAACATCTGCTACTGACAGCAAGCATAGTCTAGCTTCCTCTTACCTTTGCAATCTGATTTTCCACAACTGCCCTGGTCAAAACTCCCAGCCAAACTGACTCTCACACCAAGCTTTAAAACTGAAGCTTTTCCTTGTTCCATTCTTCCAGCATGGAATTCACCATGCAATTCCTATTCCTTCCCAAGCACAGCATATTTCTCACTTTCTCTGTGATGCATCCCTGACCATTTTAACCCACAGTGATGCTCCCCTCCTGGAAATTCAGCTTTACTGTCCTTTCTACTCATGTTAGAACATTTGATATTTGTGTCAGCTCAAACTTATTTAGTTCTTGATTAGTTGACATTTTTATTTATAGAGATCTTTTCTCCCAAACTGGATTGGGACCTGGGACCATGGATTTTACTTTGTTATGTCCCTCACTACCCCAACCATAAAGCCGTGCACAAAGGAAATGCTCACTGAGTATTTACTAAGTAGATGAATTTTATCTCACCTGGAAATGCAATAACTGTGAAGACATTATATATGCCCCTAACTTGATTAGCAAAAGTTGGACGATTTTTATCATCAAAATCAACCTGCAAAAGACAGACCAAAAAAAAAAAAATTTATTTCCATATGACCTGTAGTGGTTATGAGTTTGCATATGACCAGCTAGTGGATTGCTTAAGTAGTGGCATATAATGGTAGGCAGCAGGGTTGGGCCTGATTGGCAGCTAAACACAGGTTTAGGAGCTCTGTTTTAAAAGTGTATCCACTGGTAATAAAGCTCTGAGAGATCAGTTTACGTAAACCGCTGAATAAATTAGACTGCCAGCTTAAATGTATTAACTTACCATGAGAAAGGTCATCATACAGGATGACCAATCCACTTTAAACCAGTCATAGGTCAAAAGATGGCTCAATGAGCCAGAAGAAGAAACCAGAAGGTGCTCAAAAGAGATTACTTGTCATTTCAACTTGCACTTTGGGCTATAGGAACCTTACTGCTAGAGCTTAGCACCTGTGAAGTCTAACAGTTCATGTGAGGTTAGAAATTGGGTAAATTATAAAAGAAAAAGCTAATGCTTTTTAGCATTTGCCAAAAAACCAAGCATACCATGGACCGAGATTAAATCAATAGTGTAGGTACTGCTCTAAACCAGGCATTTAATTGATGAGACCCCATTCCTACTTGCAGTAACTGTATGCCATGAGCTGTGGATTATATAACCTAGAGGAAACCCAGCGCTTGCTAAGTAGTAGTATCAGCAGCATGCATGGTGCTTCTGTATTCTGCAAGGTAGAGGTGTCACTTGTTGTTTTTTTTCGTTTTGAATGTCGTAGTTTTGAGAGAAATTCGGAGGCCATTGGTTAGGTCCAGTGAAAATTTTCAAGCAATACATGGTCATAGGATCTTTTCAAAATAAGCACTTTTACTATTGTTTTCAAATCCTTTTAGACAGCCCTAATTCTTCTGTTATGCAATAGCCATTGCTTAGAAATGGTCAAATTTGATAACTGAGTTAAAACCTCAAGGGCCAGATGTACTACATGACAGGGCTCTGAAAGATTAATCCAGTATGATTACGGAAGCACTCAAAATTCTATTCTGAGGAACTGTAAGAACAGAGGGAGATTCAACAAAGTCCTTAAGGATAAGTAGACTTTCTGGACAGTTCTGAGAGTCCTTCTAAAGTTGCTATTATAAGTTTACAGTGGCATCAATTAATCGATCTCTAGGAGTTCTGAGGCAGCCATCTATTATTCTGTGTGTCTGCTACTCTCTCCTCGTGGGAAAACTGTTCCTCCCTTGATTCTGTCATCTAGTTCTAATGGAGGCTACTGACTCAAGTACCTTGTCTAGTTATAAGTAATTGGTCCATGAGTGAACACCTGCTCTAAGCTAGGTCAGAGCCCTCCCTTGGGATTTTCAGAACTATAATAAGAGGAAAAAGTAACTTTCTAAGAACAATAGGATATGATGCTTGAGACTATTTCTTGTCATGTGGAGAAAACCAGTACGTTGAGAGAAGCAGAAAAGACAGAGTGAATCCCAGCAGCAGGAGTCTCTAGTTCCAGCTGTCTTGGAGCCCCAGTTGTACTCTTTGCCCCTCCCGTGGTTTGCTTACATTGAGCTACTCTGGTAGCTCCATTAAACTTTCCTTCTCTCTAAACTATTTTGAATTGATTTTCATCACAACCAACCAAAAGAGCTCTAGCCCAGACAAGTACTCAGAAGCCTGGGTATAGGGATGAAAAGTAAATGCTTATATTGTTCCCAGGCTGCATCTGAGCCAGGTAAACAAGGGTACAAGGTAGTGAGGATGTTTGTGAAAAGCTGGATCATGAAAAGCTGAGCCATGCATCTAGGCTGATTAAGAAATGAAGCGGCAGGACAGGACTTTGTAAGAAAATTAATGTGCTAAAGGAATGGAAGATACTGAAATTTAGGATTTAAGAGGTAGAGCCGTTCCTGGCGACAAACCTAAGTACAGTCACGGAATAGATCAAGTATCGTGTGTTAAAGGTCATCAGATTGAGAGGGTGCAAGGAAATAGAAGATAGGGCTGTCCAAATGGACAAGCAAATGATCCCAGGTGATGGTGGGACTCACATGGAGATAAAGACCATAAACTAGAGAAAAGAATAACTAGGAAGTTAGTAGATGGCAGTAAACAGCAGGAGTGGAGAGGCAGCTGGTTGAAAAATATAATTCTGAAAGGAGAGGCTTCCCCACGAGGGTGAGACAGATTAACAATCTCCACCCCAGACGGTAGTAGAAGGAGTCGTTTCCTAACGGGAACCCAGGTTTCTGCTTAAGGCCAAGAGGTGGAAGGAGTATTTTGTTATAAGGCTGAGACTACAGGTGAGTTTGTTTTGAATAGGCAGGAGTTCCAGAGGACACAGGGTAGAGGGTAGAGCCAGAAGAGGAAGGGTTTGGGAGGGTTGCAGAGCGGAATGGGAGAGGTTAGCTTCCTGGAGAGCCTTGCATTTGACGAAGTGCTGAGTGTGATGGGAAAGTGAGGAGTAACTCTCAGGAAATTCTTATGCAAAGATGTTTCAGAATGGGCCCAAGCAAAGGCGTAGGAGGCGTCAGAATTCTGAGGGAGGGGACAGTTGGCATCTAGGTCTAGGGGTGCATTTTTTCCTACTCTGTGTCAGTAGAGACATACGGTACTAACAGCCTTTATTCAAGGTTCTTTGATTTACTCAAATATGTTGAGTATCTCTTATGTGCCACGCACTGGGCTAGATTCTGGGGATGGGGTTACAATGGCAAGAGAAAAAGGAACAGCCTCTTTCCGCAGGAAACATAAAATACAGTGTGAGCTGTAGGCCTATTGGATGGTCTGAATGTTTGTGTTCCCCCAAAATGCTTATGTTGAAATCCTAGCCCCCAGGGTGATGGTACGGGGAAGTGAGACATTTGGGAGGGGATTGGGTCAGGGTAGAGCACTTACGAATGGGATTGGCGCCCTTATAAAAGAGGCCCCAGAGAGAGCTTGCTTACCCCTTCCACCATGTGAGGACACAGTGGGAAGTCTGCAGCCCGAAAGAGGGTCCTCACCTGACCATGCTGGCCCCCTGATACTAGACTTTCAGCCTCCAGAATTGTTAGGCATAAATTTCTGTTGTTTTTGAGCTACCCAGTCTGTGATGTTTTGTTACAGCAGCCTGAACAGACGAAGACACCAGTAAATAGACAGTTATAATGTTTTGTATCATGATGGGGAAGTACAGGGTGTGATAGGAATATGGACAGTAGGGGTGGGACATGTAACCCAGATTAGGAATATCAAGGACTGCTTCATGGAGGAAGTGCCGAATAAGCTGAGACCTAAAGTGTGGGTGTGAATTATGAGGAGGGGACAAAGAGCAAAGGGAAGGCAAAGTGGGGGCACTTTAGGCAAGAACAGCACGAGCGATGTCCCAGAGGCAGAGACATTGAAAGAAGCCTGTTTCCTATCTTATAGGGTCGTTGTGAGATCTAGCTCTTAGAAGAGTGTCTGGCACAGAGTAGGTATCCCATAAATATCAGAAATTATTACTACGGGACTTCCCTGGCCGTCCAGTGGGTAAGACTCCGCACTTCCACTGCAGGGGGTGCGGGTTCCATCCCTGGTCGGGGAACTAAGATCCCACATGCCGTGCGGCATAACCAAAATATAAAAAGAAAGAAATTAGTACTAAGTCTGGAGCATAGAATTAAGGGTGAGGGTGGAGAGAGATGAGAAATAAGGCTACCCAAGTAAGCAGAAGCCAAACTCTTAAGTCCTGGACCAGGCATTTAGACTTAATCCAGGAGTCACTGGCAAACCACTCACAGATTGTCAGTAGTGAAGTAAATTCCATGCATTTTTAGAAAGATCGGCTGAGACTAGCAGCAGGGAGACGGGGCAGAAGATGGTTGTAATCACGGTCTGAACTAGATGGGGACGATGATGATGGAAAAACGTGGATGGATTTCAAGATATTTAGAAGATAGATGTGTTAGTTTCCTAGGACTACCATAACAAATTACTACAAACTTGGGGAATAAAACGACAGAAATTCATTCTTTCACAGTTTTGGAGGCCAGAAGTCTGAAATCACGGCGTCCGCAGGGTTGGCAATCCTTGGTGCTCCTGTAGCAGCATAGCTCCAGAACCTGCCTCCATCTTCACAGGGGTCTTCACACGGCCCCTCCCCTGTGCCTGCGTCTCAAATCTGCCTCTCCCTCTTCCTCTCCTTTCTCTCATAAGGCCACCAGACATTGGATTTAGGGCCCATCCGAAATCCAGGATGCTCTCATCTCGAGATCCTTAACTTAATCATACCTGCAAAGATCCTGTTTCCAAATAAGGTCACATTCAAAGGCGCCAGGAGTTAGGACCTGGATATATCTTTCGGGGGGTAGGGGTGGGGCAACAGTTTGACCCAATATAGGAGAATTAACGGGACCCTACTGATTGGCTGGATGGGGGTGAGGGGCTTTGAAGAAGAAGAGAAACCAAGGGTAGCTTCCGCGAACAACTAACTGGTGGATGATGGTGCCAGTCACTAAAATAAGTAACACCGGAGGAGAGACAAGTTAGGAGAGGGAAGATGACATCTCTATTTTGAGGTGCTTGTGGAAATCCAAGTGGGGATCAAGTAGGCAGTAGGTCATAGAAATTGTGAGCCTAGTAGATGGAGATGAGGGCTGGGCATACAGATTTGGGTAGTAACCGAAACTATGGGCACGGGTAAGATTGCCAAGGGAGAATCTGTAGAATAAGGAGAACCCTGATCAGAACTCAGATACACAAAAATTTAGGGAGGCCCAGGAAGAGTAGCAGTCAGGGAAGTAGGAGAAAACGTTAAGAGAATAATGTCTTGGAAAAGCTCAGGGAAGAGAACTATTAAAGCAGGAGTGAGCTGTTGCTAAGGAGTTCCAGAGAAACCAGAATGAATGGAGAGGTGAGGAATGCAAAAAGGGTAAAGAAATATTTCAAGACGTTTGGCTGTGAAGAGCAGGAGCGATCGCGTGATTAGAGATGCAGACAGAGGATTTTCTTTTGATTTTTATTTAAGATGGGAGAGACTTGTGCCTGCGAGAAAGAGAATTCTGCAGGCGGGAGAGGTGAGCCATTAACCTCAGACGAGAAGAAAAACCTCTCTTGTACTTAACGGAGGAAGAGGGGGAAAGGATGGCCATAGAGGGAGGCAAGGTTGCTGACTTGATGGCAGGAAGCTAAAAGTTTTTTCATTCATTCCATAAATATAATTTTTTCGCAAATATTTTTGAATGCCTGGCACATGCCAGGCACTGTTCTATACGCTAGTGGTACAAAGAGAATAAAACAAGGTCTCCATCTCCACGGAACCTACATTTCAAGTGAGAAGACGGAGAAATATATATGTATGTATGTGTTTTTCAATGCCAAGGTAGTTGGTAAACGCTACGAGAAAAAATAAAGAAGCTTAAGGAGAGAGAGTTTTGGAAGGGCATCTGTTTAAATGGGGTGCCTAGGTTCCGCCTCTCTGAGGTAGGCAATGAAAAGGCAAGGCATTAAAGATCTAGGAGGGGCATTCCAGGCAGAGAGAACAACAGATATACAGGTCCTGAGGCAGGAATATTTTTGGAGGCCGTATTATGATGATAGCAAGGGGGCCCCCGGAAACTGATATAATATTGTAAGTCAATTCTACTTCATTTGTTTTTAAAAAAGTAAGGAGGCCAGTGCAGCTGCAGCAGAGCAAGGTGGGAGAGAGGTGTGAGAATGGTAGGCCGGGTTCCGGTCACAGAGGGTTAATAGTCTTTGGTGAAGACTTTAGATTTTTAGGCTAAGAGTGATGGGGACCTCTTGGAAGGTTTTGAATAGAGAAGTGACACAATTTGTGAACAAATAATTTGGTTGCATGTGCAGAATAGATGGTAGGGAGCAAGAAAGGAAGTAGGGAGTCCAGTTAGGAAGTTACTGCACCAGTCAGATGAGAGATGATGGTGGCTTGGACCGGCATGGTAGCTGTGGAGGGGTTTAAAAAAAAAAAGTCGAATTGAGCGTCTATCCTGCAAGTGATGCCCACGGGACTTACTGACAGACTGAAGATGGGATGTGAAAGAAAAAAAGTAAAGAGCCTCAAACATCTCAGATTGGCTGAGGTAGAACTGATTCCTTCAAAGAAATCCTAGCCCATGCGTATGAAGAACGTTTGGATGAAATAAGTACATAGCACAGGGAGAAGGGGGGGAAGTGTGTATCTGCTAGATGCCCGTATGTCATTTTCATGTGTCATCTCAATGAATCCGCTCCACCACCTTTGGTGATATTAGTATCCTTAATTTTAGAGATAAGAACAAATTGTAATTTAACTTTAATAATTTACTCAAGCCATAGCTTATACGTGAATTTTAACTCAAGACTGTCTAACAACTAAGTTCTTTTCGCTAGCTTAGAAAAATGACACTTTTACAGCACTAGTACAAATTAAAAGATTTAATTTATTTGGAAGCAAACTTGTACTTAAGAAAAGGCAGCTTTAACTAGGTGATAGTTCAAAGGTATGTATTCATTTGGGGAACACTTCTGAAAGACTTTTTAGGTCCTCAAGGGCTACAGAGGCTAATTGCACTAGCTATTTCCCATTTCGAATTTCACTTTCAAAAGATTTATCCCTAGTACAATTTTTGCACTTATTAGCACTTATGCCATTTGTCTTTGATGCAGGAAGATAGATCCAGAGCTGGGGACTTTCCTCCCTAAGAACTGGGCCACAAGGGCTAGAGGACAGAGGGGAAGAAGTATGCGAACAACTGCACATAGTGATAGTGGCTCTTCAGCTCTGGTAAATGACCACTTAAGGGGAGAACATAGCACGCGGAAAACTGGAGCAGGGAACCCAGGGAAGCCTATCCATGGTCCCAGGTCTCTAAGATACCTTAGGATCTGGACACTGGAACAATTCAAAGTAAGTCTGTTTCCATCTGGACCAGATTCTTAAAAGGAGCTGGGGGTAAAACTACTTTGTTTCTTTATATTTCTCTCCATAAATGTTTATACTCTCTTTTCATCCTGGAGGAACATAGCACTGGCCATATTTAAGGGTTTTCACCAGAAGCACTGAAGGAAGAGACAGTGGGATATAACAGAAAGGGCAATTCAGAGACTAAGATGGCACCGTGGCAGAGGTTCAGGAAAGGGTTGTGGACCTCAGAATGCCTGCTCTGCCCTGGGTGTGCAACCTCGGGTAGGTCATTTTCTGTGAGCCTCAGGATCCTCATGTGCTAAATAGGGATAAATGAGAGTAAAAATAGGAACTACCTCATAGGTTCCTATGAGAATAAAATGAGACAGACTATATAAAGTACTTAGCGAAAGGGCTCAGCAAGAGTTTGTTACTATTGATAAGTGTCACTAACAGTGTGACTCTAGACAAATGGCTTAAACGTTTTTGCCTTTTATTTTTTCAGCCATAAAATGATGGCTAGAACTAGGTGATACTGCAGATTTCTTTACAACTTTATACTTATGATGTTATGTGTGTTGTTTCTTAAGGTGATAGAAAAGAAATCATATCTTTCAGTGGTAGCCACCAGGTGGCAGTAGTGAAGAGTTTAACTGCCATCCCATTATGGGGGAAACTTCCTAATTTTTTCAGTATACAAATTCAAAACAAAAACAAAAACAAAAAACTTTAATCATTTGTAATCCTTATTCCCAAGAAATTACCATTAAAATTTTCATGTATAACCTTCCATCCAGGTTATTTCTCCATATATATATATACATTATTATTATTTTTTTTTTCAATTTTATAAGAAATGAGGATAATAGATGTATTGTTTTGTAATCAATTTTTTAAACACAAAAATATATGGTGAACACCTTCCATAGCAATTAATGTAGTTCTACACCGTCACTCTTAAAAGCTCCAAGGTATTCCACAGGTATTTGTTTAATTGAACCATCCTCTACTTAGCAAACACTGACTGGAAAAATTTCCAGAAGTGGAATGCCTGGGCTATGCACCCTTTTTTTTTTTTTTTTCTTTTTTTAAGGCTTTGATACATACCACAAATTTGTCTTTTCCTATATTTTTTGGTTTTGTGTCTGGGAGAGCAAGGTCCCTTATCAGTGCCTTCCTTCAGAATTTAATTGACTATCTAAAGCCGTTATTCTTCCTGATGAAATTTTAAATCTTTTAATAAAATTTTGCCCCTCTGTCTCCCCTAAGAATTTTGCTGGGATTTTGATTGATACTGTGTTAACTTTGTAGGTTAATTTGGGGGGAATTTTCATCATTACAATATTATGTCTTTCCATCCAGCAATATGGTACACTTCACTATTCATTCAATTCTGTCAGTAAAATTTCCATATTATTTAGTTTCCATTTAGTTTACTTCTGAATATTTTATATTTTTTGTTGCTGTTAATAAATATTATCTTTTAAAATATTCTTCTGAAGGCTTTTTCTGGTATATAGGAACACTATTAATTTTAGGATTATTGATTTTGTAACTGGCCACGATACTGAACTCACTTAATGGGTCTAATATTCTTATCTATACATTCATTCATTCCGTAAATATTCAGGCACTATTCTGGGTCCTGGAAATAAGCAGTATAAAAAAAAAAAAATCAAGGGAGGGAGACGCAAGAGGGAAGAGATATGGGAACATATGTATATGTATAACTGATTCACTTTGTTATAAATCAGAAACTAACACACCATTGTAAAGCAATTATACTCCAATAAAGATGATAAAAAAAAATCTGTTCTCAAGATCTTTACATTCTACTGAGAAGAAATACTAAACAAATAAATATATGACAGGTGGTGATAAGTGCTAAGAAGGTGGGGGAAGCATAGTACGAGGATGGAAAGTGACCACAAAAAATACTTCTTCAGGTAACATGTTCAAATAAGCCCCTCTGATAAGTTGAAGTTTGAGGAAAGACCTAAAATGATGTTGTTTTTCTTGGGTTTTCCCAGTAGGTATATATATATATCATTATACACTTCCCACCCACAGCAGGATTTCCATGCTCCTGGAAGATTGCCTGTCCAGTGGCAGCAACACCAAAGATTTAGTCTATAAAGGACGCTTCGAGGGTTTTCAGTGTTCTGGATTTAAAGAATGGCTCCACAAGTCCTTCCAGCCGCAACCCCAGTTGGACTTTAGAGGCTCACAGAGTTCAGTGTGCTCCTGGCAAGTCTACTTTCCCTCCCTTCCCAAATCTCAACGGAATCTACATGCTTCACCAATATAAACTGCCTAAGAGAACAATCCCAAGAGACCACAATTAGAGGCTACAAACCACTTAAAATAACAATCCCAACAGGCTATGATTTCCTTTTTTAAAAAATTAGAAATAATTGCATCATACCTCAAATACCTGTTTGCCTCTTTTAACAGGTCAAGTTCATCATATAGATTTTTTTTACATCTTTATTGGAGTATAATGGTTTTACAATGTTTCTGCTATATAACAAAGTGAATCAGCTATGCATATGTCCCCATATCTCTTCCCTCTTGCGTCTCCCTCCCACCCTCCCTACCCAACCCCTCTAGGTGGTCACAAAGCACCGAGCTGATCTTCCTGTGCTATGTGGCTGCTTCCCACTAGCTATTTTACATTGGTAGTGGATATATTTCCGTGCCACTCTCTCACTTCATCCCAGCTTACCCTTCCCCTTCCCCGTGTCCTCAAGTCCATTCTCTACATCTGCGTCTTTATTCCTGTCCTGCCTCTAGGTTCATCAGAACCATTTTTTTTAGATTCCATATATGTATGTGTTAGCATATGGTATTTGTTTTTCTCTTTCTGACTTATTTCACTCTGTATGACAGACTCTATGTCCATCCACCTCACTACAAATAACTCAATTTCATTCTTTTTTATGGCTGAGTAATATTCCATTGTATATATGTGCCACATCTTCTTTATCCATTCCTCTGTTGATGGACACTTAGGTTCCTTCCATGTCCTGGCTATTGTGACTAGTGCTGCAGCGAACATTGTGGTTCATGTCTCTTTTTGAACTCATCATATAGACCCTTTTTTTTTTTTTTACATTTTTATTGGAGTATAATTGCTTTACAGTGGTGTTAGTTTCTGCTTTATAACAAAGTGAATCAATTGTACATATACATATGTTCCCATATCTCCTCCCTCTTGCGTCTCCCTCCCTCCCACCCTCCCTATCTCACCCATCCAGGTGATCACAAAGCACCGAGCTGATCTCCCTGTGCTATGCGGCTGCTTCCCACTAGCTATCTATTTTACATT
>RJWK010039085.1:0-20535 GCA_004363435.1 Platanista minor | reverse complement strand
GTAGTTGTGGCTCGCGGGCTCTAGAGCACAGGCTCAGTACTTGTGGCGCACAGGCTTAGTTGCTCCGTGGCATGTGGGATCTTCCCGGACCAGGGCTCAAACCCTTGTCCCTGCATCGGCAGGCGGATTCTTAACCACTGCGCCACCAGGGAAGCCCCAAGCCTTGCACTTCTTTTGTTAGATTTATTCCTAAGGTTTTGTTTGTTTTGATGCTGTTGAAAATAGCGTTTTCTTCATTTCCTTTTTGGATTGTTCATCGCTGTTTGTGAAGGGAAAGCATACTCCTATGTGTTTCCTCTAGCTCAGCGCTCACTGCAGCTCTGCTCCACTTCTGATACCGGATGTGTGGGGTTTCCACACATCAGGAGGTTCTGCAGCGCAAGCTGGTGTCTTACAATTTAACCCAATTCTGACACTGTCTACCTGGAGATAGCGTCTGATCCCACAGGTTACGGGCTCAGTCCCACAAGACTGCCCCCCACCTCCCTACTTCAGACAGGAGTCACGAGTCCAGACTATTACCCGTGCCATAAATCAGAGGGCCCCATGACTGCTTCGTGGAGTGAATTTGCCAGGGCGTCTCACATAAGTCAGGCAAACATTTTACTTACTAGATTGCCAGTGTATTATAAAAGGGTATAATTTCAAGAACAGCCAGATGGAAGAGATGCACGAGGCAAGGTGTGTTGGGAGCGCAGCGCTTCCATGGTCTCCCGGGCACCTCTCTCCCCACTTCTCCATGTGTTCGCCAACCCGGAAGCTCTCTGAAGCTGTCCTTTGGGTTTTTATAGAGGCTTCACTACATAGACGTGATTATTTAAATCACTGGCCACTGGTAATTAAACTCAATATCCAGCCCCTCCGCCCTCCCCAGAAAGTGGGGCAAAGGCAGGGGGGACTGAAAGTTCCAATCCTCTAATCAGAGTTAGCTCCCCTGGGAACCAGCCCGCCTCCTTAGGTTATCTAGGGGCTTTCCAAAAGTCAGTAAGTAACATAAATTTTGGTATGGTTGAAAGGAGCTTATTATGTGAATAACACTCCTATCTCTATCATTCTTCTCACTTAGGAAATTCCCACAATGGTTAAAGGAGCTCTGTGCTTGAAACAGGATACAACGAAGACCAAATATATATTTCTTATAATCAATCACAATATTGCACTACTGTATGGAAATACCACAACTGATTTTTGTTTGTTGACCTTACATGCTGCAACTTTGCTGAGTTCATTTATTAGTCCTTATTTAAAAAAACAAAATTCAGGCACATAAATTTGAAGATCTAATTATCTTTATTCAGTGATTCATAAATCAGGCAGCATCCCATCTAGCAGCTAGAAAGGCACTCCAAGGGCTTTTACAAAATGGAAGGTTTTTACAGGGAGAAGGGTGGGGCAAGGGAGGAATTAGCAAAAGGAAAACAAAGGATTATTTTTAGGCCAGGACATCTTTTTGTGGAAGGGAATGGCAAGGGTTTTACCATGCAGATTGATTCTTGAGGGAGCGAAGGTGTAGGGCAGGAGACAGTTTACCTCATAGGTGCTGAGCAGAAAATTCCAGACTGGTTGATTAAGATACCATTTCTGGGGAAGGTGGAAAGTGCAGGTAAATCAGATATTAAGTCTAGGTTTAGCATCATGGCCTTTAACATGATACCATTTTGGGCCTGTGGTTTTCTTTTTAACATTCTTTTTTTTTTTTTTTCTCTTTTTTTGTGGATTCTATAGCATTTTTGTTATATAGAATTATTTCACCTGCGAGTAAGGATAATTTTGCTTCTTCCTTTCCAATTTGGATTTCTTTTTCTTGCCTAATTGCTCTGGCTAGAAATTCTAGTACAGTCCTTGTGAAAGTGAGCATCCTTGTCTGATTCCTGATCTTAGGGGGAAATCTTTCAGTCTTTCACCATTGAGTAGCTGTGGGTTTTCCATAAATCCCTGTCATCATTTTAAGGAAGTTCCCTTCTATTCTGAGTTTGTTGAGTATTTTTATCATGAAAGAATGTTGGGTTTTAGCAAATCCTTTTTCTTCCTCTGTTGAGATGATCAGGTGGCTTTTGTCGTGTTTTCTATTAATACCGTGTATCACATTGATGGATTTTTGTATGTTGAACGAAGTTTGCATTCCTGGAACAAATTCCAGTTGATTATGGTGTGTAATCCTTTTTATATGTTGCTGGATTTGGTTTGTGAGTTGCTGAAGATTTTTTCATCTGTATTCATAAGGGACATTGGTCTGTAGTTTTCTTTTGATGTCTTTGCTTTGGGTATCAGAATAATACTGGCTTCACAGCATGAGTTGAGAAGTATTCCCTCTTCCATTTTTCTGGAAGTTTGTGAAGGATAGTTGTTAATTCTCTTTTGAAAATTTGAGAGAATTCACTAGTGAAGCCATCTGGCCCCAGGCTTTTCTTTGTGTGACTTTTTTTTTATTCCTAGTTCAATTTCTTTGCTTGCTGTAGATCTGTTCAAATTTTCTATTTCTTCTTGAGTCAGTTTTGGTAAATTTGTGTATTACATCAAGGTTGTCTAACTTGCTGGCATACAGTTGTTCCTAGTAGTATTCCCTTATAATCCTTTTTACTCCTATAAAGTGTTTAGTACTGTTGATTTTGGTAATTTGAGTCTTTTGTTTTTTCAGCTCAAGCTTTATCAATTTTGTTGATCTTAAATCAAAATTTTTTATCTTAGCATTTTACAGTTCTCACTTCCCTGTGACTTACTTACTTCAGTATAATAATGCTGTATGTAGGCTCTTGGTTTAGGGAGGCATAGGACTTGAAGCTTTGGCCATGCTCAAATTTAAGAGTGCCTCTCAGATCTGTAAAGCAGGTATTTGGTGAGATCTGCCACGCCCTGTTGGGCTTCCTCTGCAGCTGAGGGGTCCCCCTGCTTTAAGCCATCCTCACAAAGCTGAGCTCAGTGGGGGAGCCTCGTCAGCGCCCTGCCCTCGGGACAGCACATCGTGAGTGCTCAGAGACTTCCTACAAAGCCATCTGGAGCAGCTCAACCGGGACTTCCCTGGCGGTCCAGCGGTTAGGTCTCCATGCTTCCACTGTAGGTGGCACAGGTTCAGTCCCTGGTCGGGAACTAAGATCCCACGTGCCACATGGTGCGGCAAAAACATAAAAAGAGCAGCTCATGTGACGGCTGCACTCTTTTTCTTTTCTATAAGCCGATAAAAGTTTGATCTGGTTACTCGTGAGAACCAAGGAAGGACTCTTCTTCCAAAATCAAGTGTTTCATTCTTTCCTTATTTCAGAAGCACTGTGTGATCATTCCTTGGGGAAAAATCAAAACTATGCGTAAAAACCAGAATCCCCCTAATCCTCTCAGCCCAGAGATAAGCACTGTTAACCCCTGGTCTGGAGTGTAAGGAGAAGTCACTTTCAGAGTACTCTTGTCTGGGTTCTTCTACCCAGACCTCTGGAAAAGGCAGCTATTCCTCTTTTATTTGGGCACCCTTTGCCCAGACACAAAGAACATTCACACCCTGGAAGGGTGGTTTCATACCCTGCCAAACGTTGCAGTCACTGGCAGGGGTTTTTTTGTTTTGTTTTATTTTGTTGGGTTTTTTTTAACATCTTTATTGGAGTATAATTGCTTTACAATGGTGTGTTAGTTTCTGCTTTATAACAAAGTGAATCAGTTATACATATACATATGTTCCAATATCTCTTCCCTCTTGCGTCTCCCTCCCACCATCCCTATCCCACCCCTCTAGGTGGTCACCAAGCACCGAGCTGATCTCCCTGTGCTATGCGGCTGCTTCCCACTAGCTATCTATTTTACGTTTGGTAGTGTATATATGTCCATGCCACTCTCTCACTTCGTCCCAGCTTACCCTTCCCCCTCCCCGTGCCCTCAGGTCCATTCTCTATGTCTGCGTCTTTATCCCTGTCCTGCCCCTGGCTTCTTCAGAACCATTTTTTTTTTTCTTTTTAGATTCCATATATATATGTGTTAGCATACGGTATTTGTTTTTCTCTGACTTACCTCACTCTGTATGACAGTCTCTAGGTCCATCCACCTCACTACAAATAACTCAATTTCTTTTTATTTTATGGCTGAGTAATATTCCATTGTATATATGTGCCACATCTTCTTTATCCATTCACTTGTCGATGGACACTTAGGTTGCTTCCGTGTCCTGGCTATTGTAAATAGAGCTGCAGTGAACATTGTGGTACATGACTCTTTTTGAATTATGGTTTTCTCTGGGTATATGCCCAGTAGTGGGATTGCTGGGTCATATGGCAGTTCTGTTTTAGTTTTTTGAGAAACCTCCATACTGTTCTCCATAGTGGCTGTATCAATTTACATTCCCCCCAACGGTGCAAGAGGGTTCCCTTTTCTCCACACCCTCTCCAGCATTTATTGTTCGTAGATTTTTTTGATGATGGCCATTCTGAACTGTCAGGGGTTTTAAAAATACAGATTCCCAGACGTCACCCCAGACCCACTGGGCCAGAGTCTGTGGAGGCACACCTCAGGCAGATGTGGTGTGGAAACAGCCGGCCAGATGATTCTGATGTACCGCCAGGGAGGAGGCCTCTTCGTGTGCACTGTCAGTGGACCCCAGTCCTTGGGGAGGGTGGATGATTCCAGAATAAGTCCCAGATGAAGACACCTGGTCCCAGTGTAGCTGAGGGAGCCCAAAGCAGATCTCCACCTGGGGGCATCCCTTACTTCCCCCCCTAAGTCAGGACTGTGGGGGCCCTGCGATTTCCCCCGTCTGGGCCAGCAGAGTGTCGGCGCTGCGTGGTTCTCAACGAGGACTGGGTGGTGTTGGCCTGGTGTCACTCCCAGGAAAGTGTGTGAAGCAGGCAGTATGTCGACATCGACACTTGGAGGAATTCCAAGAGAGATCCAGTGGCTGACCAACATTTAAATACATTATTCCCAACCTGCATGTCTTACACTTTTAAAACAATCACAGGAGAACCAGTTCAGAAGAAGTTTCCTGTCGTTTTTACAGCATAAGCGCCAAGGATAACAAGCTCTAGTGATTATCTGGGTTGCTTTGTCTGTTTATCATTTCCAAATGAGCATTCACACTGCGATTTTTTTCTCAGAACATCACACTGTTTCCTTTTCTCCTTTTTCTTTTAGAGACATGCATCAAATTCTCGATGCCTATGAAAATAAGAAACCATTTTATCTGTATACGGGCAGGGGCCCCTCCTCTGAAGCCATGCACGTAGGTCACCTCATCCCGTTTATCTTCACAAAGTAAGTATTGCGTCGTGTGACTGTTCTCACTTGTATTAGTGAATCAGAAATGTTAGTCACATTACTGATGGAGTATGGTGTGTAAAATTCTTTTGTTATTTTGAAATTCTTTTGAACCATGGAGAGACTAACTCAGCAGTATGTCTGCCAATCATAGATAATAAATGTATTCTTTTGCCAAAAAAAAAAAAAAAGAGAGAAAAGAAACGTTAGTCCCAAACCTTGCCTAGAACTGACAAGACAGTACTAGTTCACACCTGCTTGAACAACCAAGGTCTTGGAGAGTTGCTGCCTTTGTGGCTTCTCTTCACCCTGTCCCTGGTGTCGCTTTAGCGGGATGTGGGTGGTAGAGAGCACACTGCTTTGGAGTCAGTGGACCTGCGTCCTCCTCTTCCCCTGTCCTTGTGACCATAGCAGAGTTACTTCTCTGGACCTAGTTTCCACATCTGCCAGAGGGAGTCATAATACCTGCCGCCTACAGTTCTCGTAAGGCTTCAAAACAATGTGTGCAGGGAAGCCAGCACAGAGCTGACATGGTAATAAACAGTGGTAGCCCTTATTAACAGGAGTCAAATTCACAGTGTGATCAGAGTGTGTGATTTTGTGGGCAGGGACGTTTTGACATACATTGTTAGCAGGAACCGTGTTTTCAGAGGCACAGTGGCATTTTTCTGCAGGGAAATGAGATGACGGCCTTCCTCCCCACCCCCGTCTCTTAGGTGGCTGCAGGATGTGTTCAATGTGCCCTTGGTCATCCAGATGACCGACGACGAGAAGTACCTGTGGAAGGACCTGACCCTGGACCAGGCCTATGGCTACGCTGTGGAGAACGCCAAGGACATCATCGCCTGCGGCTTTGACATCAAGAAGACTTTCATCTTCTCTGACCTCGACTACATGGGGTAAGGAGGGGACGCCTGGCTGCCTTTTAAATAAGTAGATGCAGATTGTAGACAAGTCATCACAGCCACGGCTGCAGCTGAAACACCTGAAGTATCTCGAGGTCTGGAAGATGTTTTTCTTCCTTTATTAAATGTTATGGTCTGGTTTATTGGTTTATTGACAAATAAGATTTCCATCCTCAGCTTGTGACAGATGTGCATCTGTGTCGTAGTTTCTCTCCACGGATGGTCAGCTGTGCCAATTTGGGTGTCTTTCTCTTTCTCAGTGTACCTTTTTCCCTACAGAGAAAAGACTCACTGGTGACACAGTTCCCTCACAGTCTAGTTAAACCGGACACTTAATAGTCCAAAAGGTTTCCTTCTGGAAATCCTCAAACTGTAACTTCTGGGGTTTTGAACTTCATTCCAGACGACTACCAAGAAGTGTGTTAGAGAAGTAAGACTCTGTCCACCGTCCCAAGAACAGTGTTCTTCAGGTCACCAAATATTGCATGAGCCCCTAAGATGTGGGGCTCCCTGCACGGCTCTGGCCGTCCATGGGGGACAGTGATTGAGAGCCCACGAGTCCGTGAGAACGTCGGGGCGGGGACGTGAACGTTTGAACAGTCCGCGCGAGGAGGCCACCATGGCCCACCGTGCTTTCAGCTCGTTCTGAGAGAATGTGGCGACTGGTTTCCACCCTGTCTTTTTGGTACCTACAGCTTCAATTCTGCCACCTTTGCTCCCTAAGAACGTCCTTTTTCCTCATGAACGTGGAGGAAATATGAAAACCCAGCCAAAGGCCTGTCCTAGCTCTTCTTAGGTATTTTATGTTGAACCTAAAGTTAGGAGGGACATTTAAATGTTAAAGTCTGTCTTCCAGTGTCTCTTTCCCTTTAAGAGTTTCTTCTAAACACTCAAGCGTTTTACTTTTTTTCTTGAAGTTTAACTCAAAATCTGAATCTCTGACTTCATAAAGCTCCTTCCCAAGCCAGTCTTCCTTAGGAACAAGAAACACAACAAAGCCTCCTCCACCCAGTCGGGGGGCTCCATGGGGGAAGGAGTCGGTGCTGGGGCTGAGGCTTCCCACCACCCTGTCCGCCCCCGGCCCCCACGTTTGGGCCCAGAGGGGCCTTCCTGCCAGGACCCCCGAGGGTGGAAGGACACTGCTCCGGGAATCTGAAAGCCAGTGCTCCAGACCCAGCTGTGTTCCAGGTTTGGTTTGGTTCCTGTGGGCAAGTCCTTCAGTTCTCTGAGCCCCCGTTTTCCTATGCAGTCGGGGGTTAGTACTAGTGAGGGGTGGTCTAGCCGAGGGGTTCAGAGTGCCCTGCCTGGGCTTGTATCCTGACCGCACCACCTCCCGTGTGACTCGGGCAGCGAGGGTTGGACAGGTGTTTACTGAGCATCCACTCACTACACGTCAGGCTGATGCTGGGGGGTTCAGCAGCCAAGACGGTTATCCAGCCGCTCCGTCAGCTTCTCTCTAACGGGAGTTAACAGGTAGTAACCCAGGTGAGAATGAGCGTTGTGAGCACGAAGCAAGAGCAGAAAGGACAGGATGGTTAACGCGGTGGACGGGGGCGCCTGCACTGCAGGCTCGTGAGGACTGACTGCTGAATCGCTGCGTGTGGGGTGCTTCCAGCAGAGCCTGGCCCTGGAGAGTGCTCGGTGTCACCCTTGAAAGTCTCTTCCAACTTAGAACGCCGTAGCTCATTTGCCTACCCGTGTGAGGAGATCCAGGCCATGTTCCCCAAGCTCTGTGAGCGCGAAGGGCAGGTGTCCTCGGGGGGCAAACGGGTACCCAGCCCTCATTTACAGGGTGCAGCTGGGTCTGTTCCTGGTCCCCAAGGCAAAGCCTCGGGGTGTGTCACGCTGCATCAGCACAGGGGCGAGCCCGGGGGACAGACATCCCTGGGGGGTTGGCGGGGTGTGGCCATGCTCTCGGTGCAGTCACAAAGCGACCCGGCCTCCAAGAACGGCCAAGGCCGTCTTCTTCAGAAGTACTGCTTCTGATATACTAGGAAAGCTGTAGACTTTCCCTCCTTGTGGGGCTTGGAGGCCATCTTATACAGCACGACCCCAGACAGAAGAGGATGGGCCTACCAGCTGATCTGCCTAGGAGACTAACATTGACGGCCGCCTCAACCCCAGGATGCACGGAGTCCTTGCCCACCCCCTCCCCGCCCCCCGGTGGTGGACAGCCCTGGTCCTCGCCAGGTGTAGGCAGCATGAGGCCTGCTGCTTTCCCCCAGGAGACCCCTGGCACGGGGGGTAGCTCCTGTTCCAGCAGGATGAACGAGCAGGCATCTATCTCTCCAGGCGGCTATCCCGCTCTGCTCTCTGGTGTGTTCAGTATACCTCGGGGGGTGTCGGGGTGGGGGGCGACCTGTGCTGGGAGTGCTTTGCTTGCTGCCATTGCTCCTGGCACGTCCTCCGCAGCCCTGTTCCCACCCTGGCCGGTGCCCCCAGGGCTGAAGTGGAAGCCACCATCCCTCCCCTGCCCTTGCTCCCTGTCTGAGTGGGACTCTGCTCAACTCAAACAGACCCTGTTGCGGTGGCCTTGGCCTTTACCGGCCTCCCTGCCTTGTGGCTGCCCTAGACCCAGGCAGCCGGCATCCCTGCACTTCTGACACTTGCCCCCTGCCTGCCCAGAGGCGTTTGGTGGCCCTCCGTCAGGGCCAGAAGCCTTAAACTCTTCAAACGCTGTGAGATGTGGTGAGAAAAGCACAGGCCTTGGGGCCAGACGAGCCTAGGTTTGGATCCCAGGTCCTGGATTCACTAGGTCTATGACCATAACCTCTCTGAGCCTCTGTGAAAGCGGAGGCGAAGCTGCCGCCTCACAGGGGAGCTGGGCAGTGGCAGTGTATCTCCCGCACTCAGCACAGCTCTTGCCCCCTGTTAGTAAACGGCAGCTTTCCCACCTTTTTCCTTTTTATCTTGATGGTGCCTGACACGTAACAGGGCCTGGAGGAAAAGCTACTGTATATGGTAGTCAAAAGATGCAGTGTAAGAAGCCCCTCTGGGTTTTGCCCCTTCAGCCTAGTTCCTTCTAGTAGCAGAATGGCTGCCACAGATCCAGGCCTCGTATTCACACCCCTCACTACCCAGGAGAGTTCGCCCTGTCCAGACAGCCTGGCTGCCCCGCGGTGGAGGGGACAGTGGTGGCCGGACGCAGGGAGGACCAGCCGCACTGAGACAGACCCTCCTTCCTGGGCCCGTCAGTTGCTATCCAGACACTCCATCCAGCAACAAGTTGCAAGCGCCCTTGAACAATGAGGAGGTTAGTCCACGTGTAACTCACAGTCGGCCCTCCACAGCCTCGGTTCCCCACACCCGTGGGTTCAACAAGCCAAGACCACGCGGCACTGCGGCGCTAACTATTGAAGAGTACCGTGTGTAAGTGGACCCGCGTTGTTCCAGGGTCAACGGTAATCTCCCATGAGAAAGCACACAGTCCGTCTCAACAGAAAAGCTGCACTGGGGCCCCCAAACTTAAAGCCCCATATGCTCAGCCAGTGACCCTGGCAGAATTTAAATGTCTCATGTTAGCCGCTGAGTTCACCACTGAATCCGGTGTGTTCGTGCCTTATTTGCTTATCAGCTTCCTGTTGATTGCCTTCCACAGGTAGAGATGTGTTCGCCTCGCCTGCCGCAGGCATCTTTGCATACAGGGGGCGTCACAGCACCTTCCTCCCCAGCGTGTCCCGGCCTGTGTCTGGCCTGCCGTGTTGTACCATCTGCTGCTTTGCCCTCAGTGGACGCCACCCTCTGGGTCCGGGGTTTGATTCTGATTGTCTTTGCAGGATGAGCCCAGGCTTCTACAAGAACGTGGTGAAGATACAGAAGCACGTCACCTTCAACCAAGTGAAAGGCATTTTCGGCTTCACTGACAGTGACTGCATCGGTAAGGAGCCGCTGCTGCCCCTGGTCCCCGCCCAGCTGCCCTCAGAGGGGAGCCGAGCTCAGCAGGAGGCAGGTTGACGTGCTTGGTGCCTGCCCAGGGCTGAGCTGTCTCTGAGATGGTAGCACTTGCAGTTTGTCTCTTTAAATACGTGCGTTTTCCCTGGAACGGAAAGAGCTGGTGTGATGCATATCGGGCCCCTTTTCTGGGCCGTGTGGAGCTGCCCCTCGGGACACCCTCTGCCCCTCCCCTCAGTCACCCGCTCTCAGGGTTAGAAGGAAGAGAAGGGCGCAGTGGCTTCTGTGCTCCGCCTGCTCCTGGGGCCCCAGTCAGCGCGCGAGGCCTTGCTGGGGGCCCAGGGGGTGCTGGGGGGCCTGCTCTGTGGCCGGAACCTGCCGGCTTTGTCGCCCTGGACCTCAGCTTCCCCATCTGCAAAAGGAGGGTCCTGACCGGAGGTCCTGGGAAGCCCACCCTGCCTGCCCTCCCTCGCCCTCCTTCCAGGCTTGTCCCCAGCGGATAGGTCCCCTTTGCCCACGTTTATGCCCCTTTCCCTGTATCTCCCTCTATGCCCCTTTCAGATGCATTGGCTTCTCTCCTTTGAGACCCTTAGCTCCTTGAGCTGAGAATCAATCCTGAGACTAGTGGCTGGGTCTCCGGACCCCCTCCCCTTTATTTTGGGTGCACAGCCCCAGGCCTAGTAGCTGCCAACCTGGGCAGCTCCCAGGATGTGCCTGCTGGGAGGGAGCACATGCCAGGGCCCACCGTGAGGGGCCTGTAAGGAAGAGTGCAGAGAGAACGGCGCAGAGGCCTTATTGGGAGGCTTTTCACATAAGCAGAACCCTTTGATGTTTCGGTCAGATCCATTCCTGACAACTGGAGCATAAACCCTGTGCTTTTGAAAGGGTTTTTTAACCCTGGGAATCCCGGCATCAAGTGGAGAGGTGTCTCCCTGAAGGCTGCCCAAGTGAGTAGGGAGACAGCAGGCGCAATGAGGAGCTGCACACACTTTGCTGCCAAGAGACCTGGGCTCGAACCCTGGCTCAGCCACTTACTGACTGCGCACCAGTCCCGGGAAACCACAGAGGCAGTCTGAGCCTGGTGTCCACGTGCATAAAATGGGGACGATAGTGACACCTTCTCCATAGAGTCGTGGGGCGTAGACGAGCCCAGGGAAGGCCCTGAGCCAGAGCCGGGGATGCTCAGTGCTGTAAAGGGGGTGCTGCTGGTGTGCCAGTGGCAGCTGCCACGTGGACACCCAGAGGCAGAAGGGAACCCAGAAATGAGGTGTGTCTTTCTGCAGAGGGGAGAAAACAGCTTCCGGGAAAGAGCATCACAGAGGCAGCGTTTCAGGGCTGGAGCCACGTGGGCTATCTGGGAAGTGCCTGAGCAGCACAGAGGGGTAGACTGGCCCAACTCCACTTATCAAGGGTCACAGCAGGATCCATACCCTTTGACCCCAGAGTTCCGCTTCTGCAGGTCGAAGCAAATAGCAGTAGCAGTAGCAGTGTTAACAACAGCAGCATCCAAAATCTTGACAACAGTTCTAGGTACCAAGATGTCATAATTTATAAGAACCACAAGCTGAGGAGCAACCCAGACGCCCAGCGGTAGAGAACGGCTGACACTCTAGGGTGCGCGTACGGGCCGGAGTGTGGGCGAGCGTGACAAAGCGGGGCCTGTAAAGAACAGGCCAGAGGAGAATCACGACTGAAATGCAGAGTGTGAAAGGCGGAGAAAATGAGTGAAAAGAGACACAAACTGGGACTATAGGGTTTTCTTTCTTCCTTCTACTCTTCTGTAGTTTTCAGGTTCTCTTCAATGACTGTTACTTTTCCAGTGGGGAGAAAGCCGATTTTTGTTCACCCCTTTTACAGTTCCAGCAGGAAGCGGTCTCGTGTATGTAGATGTTTTGTCCTCTTTTCCAGGGAAGATCAGTTTTCCTGCCATCCAGGCCGCTCCCTCCTTCAGCAGCTCGTTCCCCCAGATCTTCCGAGACCGGACAGATGTCCAGTGCCTCATCCCGTGTGCCATCGACCAGGTCAGGAGGCAGGGCCAGGGTTGTGTCATCCTGGGTGTTGCAGGAGGTTCTTGGCCCCTCCGGTGGGAAAGGAGGGTCTAAAATGTGTTGCGGGGCGGAGCGGATTCTTTGAACTCACTGGAAGCTTGGGGCTTGCTCACGGGCTAGCAGCTGGCCCACTTCTCCCACTGTCCTCTCCCCCCCGACAGGACCCATACTTCAGGATGACCAGAGACGTGGCCCCCAGGATCGGCTACCCCAAGCCAGCCCTGCTGCACTCCGCCTTCTTCCCCGCCCTGCAGGGGGCCCAGACCAAGATGAGCGCCAGCGACCCCAACTCCGCCATCTTCCTCACGGACACGGCCAAGCAGATCAAGACCAAGGTGAGCGCTGCCTGGGGCGCGGGCAGCCTCTGCGCAGGGCCCCACCACGGGGAGACACACACGCGTGGTGCTGCCCTGTCCTTTGGTCTTCGCTGCCACGGGGGCCCGGAATTCCAGGGCCCAGGCAGCCTGTCCCCGTCCCCAGATAACAGGGGGATTTCCTTATTTGTGTCTTTTCATGTGGGCAAGACTTTGGAATTTTTTTCTTTTCTTGTCTTCTCTGATTTCATCACCAACACTGTTCGGGAAGCAAAATCACGGCAATTTTCTTTAGTTACAGTTAAACAATAGAAAAAATGTAGTGTATTTCTGGGCATCAGCCGTATTCCAGGCGCTGGGCCAGGTGCTTGCTTTACGTTTCTCGGTTTTAATTCTCACTGGGAGATAGTGGTGTGCTCCCTCTCAAGACAAGACGGGTGAGGCCCAGAGAGGGTGACCAACTCGACCAGGTTCCCACCAGAAACCAGGAGGTGCCCTCCCGGCCCACGAGCTGCCCTTACCAAGCTGGTAGGGGCTGGTTTTCTCCAGAGCATTCTCACGGAGACTCAGGACTGTTAAGCCTCCTTCCACAGTCGGGTCCTGCCCGGGGAGCGCTACACCCGGCCCGGCATGCAGCAGGAGCTCAGTAAATATTTTCCGGGTCACCAGAGAAACTGGAAATCAGAATTAGTTTGAACTTCCTTACTTTTCAGGGCCGCGCTTCTGTTGCTCAGTTCTGTACTGCCAGTGTGTGTTCAGTCCCCTCACTGTTCCACAGAGCTGTTGACATTTTATTTGGAACCAAGTGCACGTTTGCGGGTTGGACGATTACAACAGGAGTGACAGAAACTATTTGAGGCATGTAGTGCATCCATCTGAGTTACCGCAGGGCCCCTACCCCTTCTGGAAAGTCCCAAATTCTGGTTGACAGTGGGGAACCCTTAGTATCAGAACTGTCTTCCAGGAAGTGGTAGCCCCCAGCTTTCCCAGCCTCAGCAGGGCTTTCTTTTCTCTTTCACTTCTGGCCGAAAATTCCAGAGCACGGAGTGCAGAAGAGGGGAAGGGAAGCTCCTGTTCTCTCTAACAGAGAAGTCATTTTGTTTTGTTTTTGGAAGTTGTTTTAAAGAAGTCGCTTTGGCTCTGGGACATTTTTCATTCGCTCAGGACCAGCAAAGACCCGAGGGCTGGGTGAGCAGTGAGCAGAGGATCGGGAACCACCCAGGCTGACAGGGTCCCGAGCACCCTGTGGGGCAGGACAGGGTCGGGCCAGGCCCTTGTTCCCAATGCCCAAGCCCACCTTCAACTCCAGAGGCAGAATCTCCACGCCAGCCAGGAGAGGGGGCATCTGCTCCAGGACCCTCCCACGAATAACAACAGTAGAGTGCTGGGGACACGGCAGCTTTGGCTGCGTGATCACCTGCCATGTTCTCACCTGTGCAAGCTCACTGAGTCCTGACAACCACCCCGGGGGCTGCGTCCATTTCGTAAGCAAGGAAGTAGGGCTCAGAGGGGTCCGGCAGCTTCCCTACGTTCACACAGCTGGGAAGCAGTGGGCCAGGGCCTAAATCCGGGCCCCGCACGGCTTGGGCCCTCCGGTGGCCTGGAGGCAGGAGTCCTGGGTTGTCTGGACCCCGCCACTTACCTGCCATTGGTGAGTGACCGTGGCTGTCCAGGTGTCACTGTCAAGTGGGAGCAGCTGTACAAAACTGCAGACTAGGGGCAAGGCTTCCATGAGATCACATATAAAAGTGGTTGCAAACTGTAGAGTGCCGCCCAAATTTAAGATTTCAGTTCAAACGTGGATCTTTGGACCGCTCCTTTGTCACGTGGGCCAAAACGTGCCTCCCACCTCCCTGGGACGTCCCGCCCGGGGACAGGTCAGGGCTTCCGCTGTCCCTCCGAGCCGCTGTCCCTCCCACCAGAAAGTCCAGCTTTCTCTGGCCTCACTTGTGGCCGCCAGCCTCTGCCCCCGATGTTAGTCTGTGATTCTGGGTGATCCGGTTAGGAATCTGCTCCAGAGAGTCCTGGCTGGGAGGCTTCCCGCAAGCCTCCACTGAGACTGTCGACGCACCCTTTTCCGGAAGACAATGAGGGCGACGTCTGTGCACGATAGGGTCTCAAGTAGTCGTTGAAAGAACATTGAAGGGACTTTGTCTCCCCCTTTTTGGCTTTTCTTCTCTCACTTCTTGACCCTGATGTCTCTAAGATTATCTTCAGTCCTACAAACCATTTTGTTAGTTTCTGAGTCTTTCTTTCTTCAGCTTCTCGAAGAGCCTGTCTTTAGGTGGGGCACCGCCTGCGGGCCCTGTCCACCTCGGCGCTCCTCACGGGTTCTGCCCTCCCGGGAGCCCTTTCCTGTGCCTCGCGTCCTCCCGTCCATGGTGGGGGACGGGGGTGCTCTGCTCTCCTGTCCTGCACCAAGAGCATGCCCTCCCAGGCAGCAGCCCCCCTTCCCTGGTCGTCCCTTTTACTCTGAAGATGGCTCATATCTGTCCTCTTACTGAACCCGAGGACACTTTAGGACGTTTTCCCCAAATTTCAGCACAGGTGGTGCTTTGGCTTTCCCGATTCTATTCTGTGTCTCTGGGGAGTGGGGCGGTGGCGGGGGGCGGGGGGGAGGTGGTCAGAGCTCATCTGCCCTCCGGTCCCCGCTTCTCTGCAGTGAGCCCCGCGGTGGCCCATCATGGGCTCGGTGGGAAGGAGCAGTCCGAGGGCTCCTCCCGCTGCTTGGGCCGGCTTCCACGCTCAGGGCGGCCGCCCAACGAGCGTGTGTGTCCTCTCGCTGGCGCAGGTCAACAAGCACGCATTCTCCGGAGGCAGAGACACCATTGAGGAGCACCGGCAGTTTGGGGGCAGCTGCGATGTGGACGTGTCCTTCATGTACCTGACCTTCTTCCTGGAGGATGATGACAGGCTGGGGCAGATCAGGAAGGTGAGGCGGGGCCCCGTGCCCACACGGGACCTAGAAGGCCTGGCAGGCACGCTGGGGGCAGCCACGCTGGGGGCAGCCAGCGTCCCTGGTGCCTGAGGGGCAGGCGCTCGGCTGAGAACAGATAGAGTTGAGTAGGTCGGTCGTGTTCTGACCACGTGCCCAGAAACCTCATGAATAGGTAGTTCCCAAAAGAGAAAATACAGACCGCTGGTGAGTAGCCACACAGAAAGGTTTAATCCCACTAGTCATCGAGAAATAGGAGTTAAATCAAGACGCCTTCAATGTTGAAACAATTCCACTACCGATTTAGCGAGTTTGTGGCGTATTTGCACTGATTGTAATCCAGACGCTTTGGGGCTCACCCAGGTAAGTCGAGTGTTCCCAGCGTGCCTCTCAGCGAGCCAAAGAGCCCAAAGAATGTTCATAGCCCCTGCTTCAGGTTTTCCAATTCTTGGCATCTTTTCCAAGAAACTAATACTGAATAAGAAAGAGCTCTCTCTGCAAAGACGGTAAAAACGGTAGGAACAAAAAGTTCAGAAGAGACTGTACAACAGAGGAAACCTTAACTGAGAATTGTCAGGAGGGATTATTACGCAGGTGTGAAGTTTATGATCACACAGGAGAATATGCCAGTGATAGTGATAAAAGGACACCAAATTGGATGTGCAGTGAGATCCACTATGTTTAAATACAATGCACCAGAAAAAATCTAAAAGAAAACATGCCAGGATATTAGCAGTGGCCCTTAGCCTCTGGGCACTGGCTTTGCAGGGGATTGTTTTCTTTACTTTGCTGCTGCTTTGGGGTTTGGGTACCTTATCAAGTTTGTTCGGTAAGTACATGTTGCCATCACAATCAGAAAATGCAAAAAGGTTCGGCAGAGAATTTAGAGAAGCCAGTAAGGCTGAAGGGAACAGCCATGGGTTCAGGGCTTGGAGTCCCCCGACCCTGCAGGAGGGTGGGCGAGGTGGGGGTGGCGGGCCCCGTCGTTCCCCTCGCTGTGCCAGCCTGAGTCGCGGCTGCTCACCAGGGCCCAGAGTCATTTTAAGACAGGCATGGTTTAAGGTTCTCATTTTTCTATGACGCCCATGTGCCAGGCTCTGCATGGGTGGTGCCCGGGCAAGGGAGGTACTCAGGGCGTGCGCAGACGTTTCTCATGTGGCCTGTCTCCTCCCGGGCAGGATTATACCAGTGGGGCCATGCTCACCGGCGAGCTCAAGAAGGAGCTCATAGAAGTTCTGCAGCCCTTGATCGCCGAGCACCAGGCCCGGCGCAAGGAGGTCACAGACGAGATAGTGAAAGAGTTCATGACTCCCCGGAAGCTGTCCTACGACTTTGAGTAACAGTTCACTTTCTATACACTTACTAAGAGATGTAATTTACCAAGAATCCCAGCCCAGTCGAATCACCACTTCCCTTAGGCTGTGTCACGCGGTAATTACTGGCCTGGTGTCTATAATAAGCCCTCTGTGTGTATCAATGCTGTTTCTTCTGCTGTATGTCATTCCCTGTCTCCTGTGAGCATAACCCTGTGGGGTGATTGGGTGCCGGGTAATACTGAGTGGTCACACAGACAAGTCCAGCTGGAGTCTCTCCCACAAAGCAGCCCCAAGGATGTGCAGCCTTGGGCTGGATGTCCACTGGCCAGCCAGTTCTGGTCCACAGGACCGCTCCTGTTTGAAAGCATCCTACATCCAAACATACTCTTAAACGTGCTCTATCAAAGAATATGTAGTCTACGTATGCATACCTGGAATCAAGATATAATCATAAAACCCAAAAGAAGTGCTTCGAAAAGTTGATGTGGGGAAGCTTAATGGGCACAAGAGGCATTTCAGCACATGCCCCCCCAAAATTTAAAAAGAAGTGCTGGCCAAAAGCTTTGCTAAACATTTAACCAAGAGATCTCTCAGCTTGAAAGCTGCCTTGAACGTTTCTGAATATTGGCCAGAGTGGGCCAGTTTTTACTAAATTGAGTCTTTTGTGGGTGAAACTTCCCAGTTTACGTACTGAACTCCGGACCATGCATGTACTGTACTCCAGAGATCATGCTGTTTTCTCTAACGTACTAATATTTTGTTTGCACCAAGTAATCCTAGACACTCCATCCTGAGAACTGACGGCTGCTTTACTCTGATTGTGCCAGACGCTGAGGGGAGTCTGTTGCCTTTGCAAGTGCTTTTGTTTTGGCACTTGACTGGAGTGGAAGTCTGTCTGCACAGAGCAGTGCCCCCTGCCTGTGCCCCAGACAGGTGGGCACAGCTAGGCAGCGTGCGGCAGCCCCCGAGGCCCTCGGCTGTGTGTCCATGGGAGGCCCGTTTAACCGAGCGCCCTGTGTAGTTTCGGAAAAGCAGGGAAGCACTGGGTCCAAGAGCCTGCCCTGGCTGGAGGTGCAGGGTCCACTCCTGGGTGCCCCGCTCTGGTCTCACTCGTGACAGATAAACTTCCTTTGGTCCCGCATGTGTCACTGTGCTCTGTCTGGGGTTTGAGGGGTGAGCAGAGGCCTCGCTCCAGCCCAGGGCCGTGCCGCGCCTGACCCTCTGCGGATGCCCTTGCTCCTGCACGGGTCATACCGGGATGCGTGTGGGATGGAAGCACGCTCCCGGGAGCCCCACGGTGTGGAGGTGCAGGCTTCGGGAATCAGCTGGAGGCGGCCCCTTCCTGGCGCTCAGCGGTCTTCCCATGCTGGTTTCCACCCTCCCTGGAGGTTCCCAGCAGCTGCTGGAGAATGCAAGCAGATGTCCTTGTTTCACAGACAGCACGGGGGCGTCAGAGCGGCGCCATGGAGCAACAGGGCCCAGGCCAGGGGCCCAGCCAGAATGGAGCCCTGGGCTCGCTCTGCCCGCCCACCCTGTACTGCAGGTGGGCAAACTGAGGATCAGGAGAGGAACGTGACTTGTCCGAGGCCACGCAGTGAGTGGTGACCGAAAGTGCCCATCCTGTCTCGTGTGCTGTCTCCTCGCACAGGCTGTCTTACACGTGAGGGCCCTGAGGTTTCCACCTGGGTGGCCGGGTGCCGTGTGTGGCACGAGCTCATCCCGTCTTCTCTCCCGGCCTCGGCTCCTGCTGGACCGGATGTGGCCCGTGGAGGTGAGCCCAGAGGATGGCGAGGCTATGTGGCCTGGGCAGCTGAGACAACCTCTCTCTGTTCCACTGTGTCCACGTCACAGGAGGGACCACAGCAAAGTCCCCAGGGTGGCAGAGCCACCCCTTCACCCAGCCGGAGCCTCCAGAAGTAGTGGGCATCGTCCTGGGGCCGCAGAAGGGGGCGGTGGTGGTGGCGCTGAGGCCCCACACAGGCCAGTGATTTTGGGCGGGCCCCCCACCCCCCAGCTCCCGTTCCCCGTAAAACAAGAGCACTAACACCTCATGTTTGGGTCAGCCGGGCCCTGGGCCAGAGGTCAGGTGACTTGCCCAAGGTCACTGCTGGTAAGGGCCACAGACCCTCCCACCAGCCACATTTTGCTGCAAACCAGTAGGTTCTTAAAGTTCCCCAAGAGATGCCCTGGATTAGGATGGGCAGGTGTGCGGCCCGGCGGTGTTTGGGGGCTGAGGTGGTAGGTCGATCCCCAGCCCCTGTGACTCTTAATGTCCACCCCTCAGACCTTGCTCTGCCTCTGTCCCTGGTCTTGGGGAGCCCAGTGGAGCTGCACCTGAGGGGCACTGAGGAGCCCACTGACGGCAATGGAGAGCTGGACCAGGCCCTGCGCGGACCGCGGCAGATGCGGCTCGGAGGCCCCACAACCCCCAGTCAGCACAGGCTCTGGGAGCCCTTGGGTGACCACCCTTTATCTCCCATTTGAAACTTCAGGTGCAGCCTGGACTTGGTTAGGGTGGCCCCATTTAGTAGGAGAGCCCGGCTCTGGCCCACTGACTCTGGACCCAGCCCTTCTCTTCCCCGTCCCTTCACGTCCACCCTCTGGAGGGCCTTGCTTCCCAGAGGCTGTGGCCAGAGCGAGGCCCAGGCCTTCCTGCAGAGCCGGTGCTCAGTGACCGACAGTCCCCACCCCCCCCACGGGGAACGCGTAACTCTCCTTCCAGGGCCAAAGCAAGAGGACACACTAGTGGTCTTCTTGCCAAAAGTGGACACAGGGTTTGACGAATACTGAAACCTTTTGTTAGGAGACGCCCTTGTCCCAGCACCTGGCCAAAGCATCTCAGCCTCTTTAACTGCAAGCCCGATGAACGTCCAGAAGTCCACGCGGGACTTCGTTCACTCCCTCACGCATTCATGCATTCATTCCACACTCCCTGAGCATCTGCTGCGTGCCAGGCCCCTGACATCAGGCATGTGCCGCCTGTGCACGGCTTATCGTCTAGGGGCGGCGGGGGCGGGGAGGGGGGGGCAGGAGGTGGGTAAGTGACCAGACGACAAACCAGGCCCCATGGAGCAGAGCAGGAGACACCTAAAAGCAGCTGAGCTTCCTGGGGGAAGTGACGTCTGGGATTAGTGATGCCTGGAGTTAGCCAGGCAGAGAGGAGGGAAGGGCCTCCCTGGCAGAGAGCGCAGGGTGTAGGCAAATGCCTGGGTGCGCACAACAGGAGAGGCCGGAGGAGAGTCTCCACCCATGTGTTCGGGGAACAGGAAAGAGCTTTGTTCAGCCAGGACACCAGAGGTGGACCGGTGAACACTGGCCTTCCGTCCAAAGTCACTGTCAAGGCTAGTGTCTGAGTGAGTGTCAAGGCAGGTGCTGTGTGGCTTTACCAGAGGGCTGCTGTGGTGGGCACCTGGAAGGCTCGGGTTGGACCGTCACCGGAAGCCACGTGGTGCCAGAGAGAGGGCTGGGGCCTCAGAAGTGCAGGTGTGAGACGCACCCCCACACACACCTTCTCCCTGCTGGGTGGCCTTGGGTAGGCCTGGTCCTCTCTGAGCCATTGTGATAACCTGTGTACGGACCCAGCGGTGTTGAGGATACACGGAGCCTCCCTCCTCCAGGCCCCATGGAAAGGCAGCTCACATCCTGGTGTCTGGAACTGGCTGGAGATCAGTTTCACTCAGAAAGGGGGTGGGTTTGGGATGGGGGTGGTGAGGAGAGCAGGCATCATGCTGAACGCTGAACAGCCCCCTGGGGCAGGTTCAGCGCACACGCATGACCCCTGGCCCCAAAGGCCGAGGGAGCGGGGCCAGCCGGAGAGCTGGCGGGGCCTCAGCGTGCCGTCAGTGCAATGGGAGCCCTGGTCACACAGGTTTGGAGGGCTTGGCCTCTTAGGAC
>RJWK010039084.1:0-11525 GCA_004363435.1 Platanista minor | reverse complement strand
AAGAGGGAGGGGAGATGGGGATATACGTACGCACACAGCTGATTCACTTTGTTATACGGCAGAAACTAACACACCATTGTAAAGCAATTATGCTCCAGTAAAGATGTTTAAAACATTTAAAAAAAAGTCTACCACTGAGTTCTTGGCTCAGTCTGCACTGTTTCAAAGCCACACAACAGAAAATCTCACCCCTTTTCCAGGGTAAACCTGTCTTTAGCATAAGGGAAAATACAGCAGGAAGTCAGAAAACTACCTGGACGACCTACTACCGGAAACAGCGTCTTCAAACGTAGAATCATTTGTTCATCCGTCGTTATCAGAAATAGTTGTCAAGTTCCCTTCTCTATCTGATTCTAGGTGATTAGATGACCCAGCTTGACTCAGGAGGAGTTAAAGGCCCAGGGGCGTTCAGCGCCTCCTGGGATTTGTCATTCTACAGAAAGCAGGCCACTGTGGATGTCAGATTTGGCCTATCAGTGATTTCAGATAATTTCACCTCAAAGACCACACCTCTTTGATGTGCTTTCAATGCTTTCTGGCAACAATGTGACTAGACAGTGGCGTGTCCCGCGCGTCCTCCTGGTGGTGGCTGTTACTGAGAGGAAATCACAGCAGTGAGAACAAGCCTGGTCCTGACCCTGGCCTGAGGCTGGGCCCAAAGGGCTGCAGTTGCTCAGAGCCTCTCAGTCTGTACCAGGACAGCTATAAGCTGCCTTCTGGGGAAAGTGGGGGACAGAAAAAGAAAACGAAGCTTCTCACTACAGAGGTATTCAAACTGGGAGATGAAGAATGAATGAAAGACCCGGCATGTCACCACTGTAATATGAATTATGGCTGCGAGCGTCACAAAAATAAGACAACCGACATGACACGCCTCCTGACAGAAGTATATACACCACCGCCCAGGAAGAATTCCTGCCAGCAATCTAACAGGGGTCTGATCAAGACCCTGAATGTGTCCACCAACTTCCAGGAAAAGCAGAAACAGACCCAAGATACGACCAATAAACTCCAGGATACGAGGAACTCAACTGAACACAAAATCTAGTTTTTTCAATCAATAAATTGCAAGGAAAAATACATTAAAGAAATGGAAGGGGGACTATAGATTAAAGGAGACTTAGACCTACCCGCCAATTGCTCTGCTTGGACCTTGTTAGGATACACACATGTATATCCCATCTGGTAAAATTCGACTACTGACTGGATGGATATTCGATGATGATACGGGATTATTGTTCATTTTCAAGGTAATATTGTGATTATGTTTTCTAAAAGAGTCCTTATCTTTAAAAAATACATAATAAAATACAGGTAAGAGGGACTTCCCCGATGGCGCAATGGTTAAGACTCCGAGCTCCCAATGCAGGGGCCCGGGGTCCAATCCCTGCTCAGGGAACTAGATTCCCACATGCATGCCACAACTAAGGAGCCCACCTGCCATAACTAATGAGCCCAAGTGCCGCAACTAAGGAGCTGGTGCTGCCTGCATCTAAGGAACCCACTTCCCACAACTAAGGAGCCTGCCTGCTGCAACTAAGACCCGGCGCAACCAAATAAATAAATATTTTTTAAAAAATACAGATAAGAAAGAAAGAAAGAAAGAAAGAAAGAAGGCAGGTAAGCAGGAATGGCCACCTTCGCAGTGAACCTGTTTCACAGAATTTCAGACAAAGGATTGAAAAAAAGAGGTCCCTGATGCATTTTATGCAGAACTGGGCCACAGGCTTGAAAACCTCTGAAACTGTAGGACCTGACACGTCCACACACTGGCAAAGTGCAATATTTCCCATGAAGGAGAAGATGAGGAGATGGGTTCTGGAAGCGATCCGTAACTATCTCTTTTAGGCTCTGATTTTGTGAAGGATAAAATGGAAAAATTCATTTTCTGTGAGTTAATATTGTGACCAACTGTGCCAGTGTTCATTTATTCCACGAAGCAAAGGATGCCCACGACTACAGAAAATATAAGCCCTGTTACTGTGGAGAGAAAGAAAAGCACGAATCTCATTCCAAATAAGGCCCTACCGTGCCCCACGTGGGAGCAGGTGTGTCTGGGAACGGAGAGGAGGAGGGTGGACTCAGGCCCAGTCCCTGAACTCCTTCCCCGGGCTCTCAGCACCGCATATTGACTCAGTGATGACAAGACAAGGACTATCGCCCCGCCCCTGCTTTACAGATAAAGAAACGGAACCACAGAGTAGCTTGCTCGAGGTCAGGATGGCAGAGCTGGGATTCTCTCTAGATCCCAAGACTCCTTTACACTACAAAGTGCTGCCTACCTGAGCAGCTGGGAAACAGATGCAAGAAATATAATAGCTTGAGGAGGTGGGCTCAGGGGTGAGGGTCCATCAAGAACTGGATGGATAAACTCACAGTATACATGTTTTTCCTTTTGACTGTTGACTATTTCCGTTAACTCCCTCCAGGCCTCCACTATAGCCCTTCTCCTGACCACCAACCCAGCCCACCCCGTCTTTGCAGAGTCTCCCCTCAGACAGGCCAAGTTCAGTAGGAACTTGGGTGACTTAGCTCATTTGCAATATCTCCTGGTCCTTTTGCACATGAATCCCAAAACAGGATATGGCAAAAAAGGGTGAAGGTGCCCACTTCCGGATAAATTCTCTGGGTGGAATCCCACTACCTCCAGATTAAGGGCCAGTTCAAGTTACCTTTCCTTTTTCTAAATAGACTCACTTTTCTCTTCTATTATATTTTTCCTGCTAGTTGGACATAGAAATTTATTTTTTCCCCTGTAATTCTTACACTATCCAGAAAACTCTTCCTGGATTCTTTACTGAGCCTTGAATCTCTTGGCAGTAGATTTCTATTTTTTATTACTTTTATAATTTTTTAATTAGACAAAAAATACGTGCTCAACACAGGATTTAAAAAACGTATCTGTCAACTCTAAAGAGACCGCGGGGCTAGGACTCCTTTATTTGGAAGTGACGAAATCTCGATTTACGATTTGCAGAGGGCCCCCTTCTTAACAACATGCAAGGGATTCAGCTTCTAATAAGAGCAACGTGTCCCCGGGGGGGGGTGGGGTGGCAAATGGCTGCAGCCTGCAGCCTCCTCCTGCTGGGGAGGGCAGGCTTCCCTTTCTCCACGCCTGGTCCCCGCGACAGCTGAGAGCTTTAATAAAGCAAAGTGTGCCTGGGAATGTGGGCTGAGGAAGCTGCCCAGAACACAGAGGCCTATTTCCACCCCTCCCAATAATCCCACTGCTAAAAACATCTGAGGCTGAGAGGCCCCGAGGCTGCTTGCTGGGGCTGAGCCGTGATCCGGTTACACTGAGCAAGGCCGAGACATTCCGGAGGCCCTTGTGCCCCCAGTTGCAGCAGCTGGGGCCCAGGAGGGCACCGATTATTTTTAGCTGAGATGTTTCATGCTTTCCATGGCAGTGAGTGGCAAGAAGCCTGGGCATTTGGCGGCCTTCTCCATGTTCTATCAGCTTAGAGGTGGTCCTGAGCAGCCCTGAGGAAGGCCAGGGAGCTGATGAGAGTCACCCTTAGGCCACCTTCGTCAGAACCTGACACCAGCTTGTGGAGAGAAGGAGCATCTCAGATAAAGAAAATGGACCATTGTCATCAGCAGAGGGTTACTCAGTGACCCAGAGATACACAAATAAATGAGACGGAACCTTGAACCGCAAGGACAGTCAAGGAAATATAAGTATTCAAATGATGATGGAAAACAAATCGAAACAAAACACAGAGGTATGGGAGACTGAGGAAGGTGAGCGGGTGACATGCTTTTATAATCAGAGACCAAAAGAAAGTCAATCCCTTTAGCAGTGAGTACAGTGTTCTGTACACAGCAGGTGCTCAATGCATGTGCTGAACTGAATTCCTAGTAAGAATGGAAAAGAAAAGAGGTGGGGGACTCTATATGCCTGGGGAAAACCAGTTCTGATTTTCTGCTTCTCCTATCACTTATAAAGACACAATAATAACCCAGAAGCCGGTCTTTACCAATCTGTCAGCAATCCTAACCATACACTTGAATTTCTTGGCTTCCTGAAACGACGGGTGTGGGCACGGCTATCTGTAGCTCACACTGGCTCAGAAGCCTGGAGAGAGAGTCAAGTACCCCCGAGGAGGCCCAGGGGGGCGAGGTGCTGCTGTGTGAAGACCGCACCCAGTGCGGAGCCAGCATCGCCCCACGCTTTGCCGCTACCCGTCTCAGGTCTGTGGTCTCACACGCTGACTCATTCACCTGTCGTTTACCAGCTGCCTACTACGTGCCCAGGAACAGGAAAGGGGCGGACAGAAGTTTCCAAGAAAGCCAGACCAGGAAAAGGGAGAGAGGCCTCCTGCTCTGAGGTCCCAAGCCTGGCGGCACAAACATTTCCAAACGTGGCGCAGCCACAGCGCGGGGCAGGATTAGCACCGCGGCAGCTGCACCTATTTTGGGCCTGGGGGTCTCCGTCCCCTGGGCAACAGGTGTGGAGACGTGAGGAACAAGGCATTTACGTGGGCTTATTTTGGGGGCTTCCTGGCCTCATGCCCAGGGGTCAGAGCCAGCCTTTCACATAAGGGTCCTCAGGCTAAAAACCCAACACCTCCTTCTGTCTCCCTAGGGGCCCACTGGCCTGTCTCCCCTCCACCCCCAGGCTTGCTTGAGATGCCCACCAAGCGGAGTCAAGTCTGGGAGAGAGAGAGAAGTCGGACCCTTCTCGCCACCCACCCCAGTGCTCATGTCCTGGTGCCCAGCGGTGGGGATGAGGGGAACGTGCCTGGGACCAGACACCATTTAGGCTCTGTTCTAAAATGCGCTCTCCAGATCATTCCCACACCAGCCCATGAGGCAGCGAAGACGGGGTGGTCCGTTTTGGAAAGGAAACTAAAGGACATGAGTTTTTCTCTGTTTAAGTGACTTGCCTTCAGTCCCACAGTAAATCCAGACCACAGAGGGTCATAGGTGTAGTGTCATGAGTGACCAATAGACATACACTGAGTCAGTGTGGCCTGGCCACAATCAACCTCCCACGGCCAAGAGCGTGCAGCCCACGGGGCCCATTCTCGCCTTTTGAGTGGTTCTGAGGGACACGGCAGCACAAGCGCTGGGAGGTGCCCCGGGAGGATCACTGGTCCTGATGCAATCGGAGGGGCCTTGAATAGAGTGTCTTCTGCCACCTGCTTCTCCCCCTTTGTCCATGTCTCCCTAGGGAGGGGTCAGAGTGGCAGCACCAACGGGGCTGCCCCCAAGCCTACAATCAGTCCTGTCAGCCATGAGGGACCCCCAAATTTCTGGACCCCAAACAGCTCTACAGCTGGGATTCGAATTCCCAACTCTGGTCCCAGGGACATTTCCGCTGCCTGAGTGGCTCGGTGCTGACACTCAATTCACGCTCGCTCGACCTGTCCTGCCTTGTAATCCTGAGCAGTCTACTGCCCTCATTTCATCCTCTGAAATATGGGGTTAAAGATGAACACGGGGGCTCCCCTGGTGGCGCAGTGGTTGAGAGTCTTCCTGCCGAGGCAGGGGACGCGGGTTCGTGCCCCGGTCCTGGAAGATACCACATGCCGCGGAGCGGCTGGGCCCGTGAGCCATGGCCGCTGAGCCTGCGCGTCCGGAGCCTGTGCTCCGCAACGGGAGAGGACACAACAGTGAGAAGCCCGCGTACCACAAAAAAAAAAAAAAAAAAAAAAAAAAAAGATGAACACGGGCGATTTTTGTGGCTCGAGCCATCTCTGTAAGGAAATATTAATAGTAGTTCCATGTTTTAAATCATCCTGAGCTCCTGAGATAAAAAGACAGTTTAAATATTAACCATTACAGCAAAGGAAGAAGTAATTTTGTCTCATCCTGCCTTTCATGGTTGCATGGAAACCCCTCTTGGGTTTTGAAGGCTGGAGATGTGAAGATGTGGGATCTGAGGTTCACTCAGGTCACAAGTCATCTGGCCAAAAGATAGGGTTCAAGGAAACCAAAGTCACAGCCAAGTCCACGCAAATTACTCGATAGGGCTTCATCCTCCTGAGTCCTCCTATTCGAAACACAACTCCAATCTGTCACTGCTCTGCCCAGATGCCATCAGCGTTCCCCTCTGCCTACCAGCTGAGCACACCACCCTGCCTATGCCCCACATGCCCACAAACATGCTCCTCCCACCCAGCCACCTCCCCCAGGGCCACCTCCCCGTGTTGAAATCCTAACCTATCTCGGGCCCTCTTGGTCCTCTGCACCCACCAGCGGTCATGACCTGAGACCTGGCACAGGGGGTACGTTTTTATTCCCTCTCCCTAAGGAGGAGTTGGAACTTCCCGTCTTCCTCATCTTTGTATCACAATTCCTATCCCAATACCTTGTATTTCAAATACACACACACACACACACACACACACACACAGAGCTTAGTCACTGGAAGTACTAGGAGTAAGAAAATTCCAGTTCCAGTCTTTTTTTTCTTTTAACGTCTTTATTGGAGTACAATTGCTTTACAATGGTGTGTTAGTTTCTGCTGTATAACAAAGTGAATCAGCTATACATAGACATATATCCCCATATCTCCTCCCTCTTGCATCTCCCTCCCACCCTCCCGATCCCACCCCTCTAGGTGATCACAAAGCACCGAGTTGATCTCCCTGTGCTATGCGGCTGCTTCCCACTAGCTGTCTATTTTACGTCTGGTAGTGTACATATGTCCATGCCACTCTCTCACTTCGTCCCAGCATACCCTTCTCCCTCCCCATGTTCTCAAGTCCATTCTCTACGTCTGCGTCTTTATTCCTGCCCTGCCCCTAGGTTCTTCAGAACCATTTTTTTTTTTTTTTAGATTCCATATATATGTGTTAGCATACAGTATTTGTGTTTCTCTTTCTGACTTACTTCACTCTGTATGACAGACTCTACGTCCATCCACCTGACTACAAATAACTCAATTTCGCTTCTTTATATGGCTGAGTAATATTCCGTTGTATATATGTGCCCCATCTTCTTTATCCATTCATCTGTCGATGGACACTTAGGTTGCTTCCGTGTCCTGGCTATTCTAAATAGTGCTGCAATGAACACTGTGGTACATGACTATTTTTGAATTATGATTTTCTCAGGGTATATGCCCAGTAGTGGGATTTCTGGGTCATATGGTAGTTCTGCTTTCAGTTTTTTAAGGAACCTCCATATTGTTCTCCATAGTGGCTGTATCAATTTACACTCCCACCAACAGTGCAAGAGGGTCCACTTTTCTCCACACCCTCTCCAGCATTTATTGTTTGTAGATTTTTTGATGATGGCCATTCTGACCGGTGTGAGGTGATACCTCATCGTAGTTTTGATTTGCATTTCTCTAACGATTAGGGATGTTGAGCATCCTTTCATGTGTTTGTTGGCAATCTGTATATCTTCTTTGGAGAAATGTCTATTTAGATCTTCTGCCCATTTTTGGATGGGGTTGTTTTTTTGATATTGAGCTGCATGAGCTGCTTGTAGATTTTGGAGATGAATCCTTTGTCAGTTGCTTCGTTTGCAAATGTTTTGTCCCATTCGGAGGAGGGTTGTCTTTTCATCTTGTTTATGGTTTCCTTTGCCGTGTAAAAGCTTTTAGGTTTCATTAGGTCCCATTTGTTTATTTTTTTATTTCCATTACTCTAGGAGGTGGGTCAAAAAGTATCTTGCTGCGATTTATGTCCAAGAGTGTTCTTCCTATGTTTTCCTCTAAGAGTTTTATTGTGTCTGGCCTTACATTTAGGTCTTTAATCCATTTTGAGTTTATTTTTGTGTATGGTGTTAGGGAGTGTTCTAAGTTCATTCTTTTACATGTAGCTCTCCAGTTTTCCCAGCAGCACTTACTGACGAGGCTGTCTTTTCTCCATTGTATATTCTTGCCTGCTTTATCAAAGATAAGGTGACGGGGGCTTCCCTGGCGGCACAGTGGTTGGGAGTCCACCTGCCGATGCAGGGGACGCGGGTTCGCGACCCGGTCCGGGAAGATCCCACGTGCCGCGGAGCGGCTGGGTCCGTGAGCCATGGCCGCTGAGCCTGCGCATCCGGAGCCTGTGCTCCGTGACGGGAGAGGCCACAACAGTGAGAGGCCCGAGTACGGCAAAAAAAAAAAAAGATAAGGTGACCATAGGTGCGTGGGTTTATCTCTGGGTTTTCTATCCTGTTCCATTGATCTATATTTCTGTTTTTGTGCCAGTCTTGATACTGTCTTGATTACTGTAGCTTTGTAGTACAGTCTGAAGTCAGGGAGCCCGATTCCTCCAGCTCCATTTTTCTTTCTCAAGATTGCTTTGGCTGTTCAGGGTCTTTTGTGTTTCCATACAAATTGTGCAATTTTTTGTTCTAGTTCTGTGAAAAATGCCATTGGTAGTTTGATAGGGATTGCACTGAATCTTTAGATTGCTTTGGGTAGTATGAGTTCCAGTCTTAACGTTGCTTCCAGTTTCTTTCATCATCTTGGTCAGCTCACTCTCCAGGTTTCGGGTCCTTACCCAGAAAACGAGCGATCTGCCTGACCCCAGGTTTCCTAACCGAGCTGGACATCAGGCTGCCTGGTGTACTTTTTAAAACACACAGAATTTAGAGTTCTGCCTGGAGAGTCTGATTCAGTAGGTTGGGCTAGAGCCTGGGGATCTGCATTTAAGCCTCCCCTGTTCATTCTAATGATCTCACTAAAGGTAAACTCTTAAAGCAGCTATTTTAAAATTCAGATTCCTGGTGCTGTGTAATGGGAATACCCTCCCCTAGGGGTACCCAGCACGGAAGAACTAACAGCATCTCAGCAACACTGCCTCACACTTCCCCACCTCCTGGTCCATCTGTTCTCATGCCCCCGTGCCCCCGGCTGACCCGCTTCCACTGCCACCAGTGCAAGTCCCCAAGCCATGTCTACCACATGCGTGACAAGCCCTCTTGGGGGCAGCATCTGGGCATCTCTGGTGCTCTACCTGGAGTCCCCGCTAGGTGGCACCACTGATCTGCCGGCCACCACAGTCCCCAGCAGGACTAAAGACCTAAAGTTCTCCAGGTGCCATTTCTTCCAGGTTGTCCATTTTATTGGCATAGAGTTGCTTGTAGTAATCTCTCATGATCTTTTGTATTTCTGCAGTGTCAGTTGTTACCTCTCCTTTTTCATTTCTAATTCTATTGATTTGAGTCTTCTCCCTTTTTTTCTTGATGAGTCTGGCTAACGGTTTATCAATTTTATCTTCTCAAAGAACCAGCTTTTACTTTTATTGATCTTTGCTATTGTTTCCTTCATTTCTTTTTCACTTATTTCTGATCTGATCTTTATGATTTCTTTCCTTCTGCTAACTTTGGGGGCTTTTTTGGTTCTTCTTTCTCTAATTGCTTTAGGTGCAAGGTTAGGTTGTTTATTCGAGATGTTTCCTGTTTCTTAAGGTAGGACTGTATTGCTATAAACTTCCCTCTTAGAACTGCTTTTGCTGCATCCCATAGGTTTTGGGTCGTCGTGTCTGCATTGTCATTTGTTTCTAGGTATTTTTTGATTTCCTCTTTGATTTCTTCAGTGATCACTTTGTTATTAAGTAGTGTATTGTTTAGCCTCCATTTGTTTGTAATTTTTACAGATCTTTTCCTGTAATTGATATCTAGTCTCATAGTGTCGTGGTCAGAAAAGATGTTTGATACAATTTCAGTTTTCTTAAATTCACCAAGCCTTGATTTGTGACCCAAGATGTGATCTATCCTGGGGCCAAAGCTGATGGGTGGCTCTGGCAAAGTGCAGGTGGAAAGTGGGAGAAGACTCCCCCTCTGCCCTTTGCCTGCGCTTCGGTCAAGAGCCCAGAGCAAAGCCGTGCCACAGTGGAACCAAGGCAAAAGAAAACCCACTAATCCCATCCCGTCTTAATTTAAAATGTTGCTATTTTGTTCATCATGCATGCTTTTGCATTAATTTTGAGTTTTAAAATATTGCATTGAAATATTATTAATCTCACGAATGATCGAGTCCTTTACTGCCTCCTTAAATTGTGCGCTCACTCGCCTCACCCTGGCCCCAGCCTGGGCAGCGTGGTTTATGCCCCAGTATCCTGAGGCGCTATGGAAATAGCTGCATCTGCTGCTATGGACAGAGGGCGCCTTCTCTGTGGATCCCGACTCCAGGCTGGGGCAGATCTTAGGGCAGACGCCGGGGTCAGTTCACCATCATGGCAGGAGCCCACTTCCTCCCAGGCTAAGGTCTGCCTCAGGAGGCCCCTCAAACTCCCTGTGAATCCACTTCTGCCAAGTCCCCACAGAGTCCTGAATCCCAGAAATGCCACCGCCTGGCCACAAGCCAAAGCCCCTGCTACTGGAGGAGACCAGTCTCCAGCCCCCAGACCTGCCTTCTAGAGGGTTCCCTGTCCTCTGCATGGCCTGGCTGAATAATTCATTTCCTGAGGGACTCAAATGCCTATCACTCCCTCCTGTGCACTGTGTGGGCTCCTGTTTCCTCTCCCCCTCTTGTTTTGCAGGGTGGGGGGGGGTCTTTTTATTTTCTCTCCCTTAATGAGCTCTACTCTTTATAGCTTCTGGTGACACCTCTTCTCATGGGCACCCAGGCACCCCCTGCAGAGTACAGTGGAAAGCACAGAATGTGAAACAAACTGGCCATTGAACCCACAGAAATGGCAGAGTCAAAGCACTCAGTCACTCCCTCTAGAACTACCTGGGAGCTCTAAAAATCCCCAGAGCCAGGCCACACCCAAAAGCAATTAAATCACACTCTGGGGGTGCAGTCCTTCTTCCCTCTCCCACCTTTCACCTTCCAGGCATCAGGAGTTTGTAAGCCCTATCAGGTGAGAAGATACCAAGCCAAGGGTGAGAACCCCTGCATGGAGCAGGCTGGGCCCCTACTGAGCCTAGGCTGCCATCTACAGGCGAGAGCGTGCACTGCTGCCCAGTGGTAAAAGGGCAGATGGGAGGGGCAGACAGACAGCAGAGGCTTTAGGACTGAGAGCCCACCTTCTAAGGAGTCTCCCCTGCCCCACCGATGAGTCTCCTGTATAAACTTCCCAGTGGCCTCCAGTCAAAGCCCTTGCAGAGGTGTCTCACCTCCAAGAGCTACCATTTTCACGCATGGGGCAGCCCCTACAGGTTAGCAACGTGCTTTGACATGCGGCTGACACCTGCCTTGAGAACTCTGCTCTCCTGGCCCTGCACCCTGGAGACACACACGGAATAAGCCTACCCACCTCTGGCTCTTCAGGGGTCGTACAACAGCTGCCAAACTCCTTTGGATCCCTGCCTCTCAAGGTGAAAGAGCCCCATTACTTTTCCTGCCCCTCCTTCCTGGCTGTCCTCATCTGGATTTGCTAGACTGGCAACAACCCTTCATCACGGGACACCCAGAATTCAGTCTAAATTTAAAAATATAGGGCTTCCCTGGTGGCGCAGTGGTTGAGAGTCCGCCTGCCAATGCAGGGGACGCGGGTTCGTGCCCCGGTCCGGGAAGATCCCACATGTCGTGGAGCGGCTGGGCCCGTGAGCCATGGCCGCTGAGCCTGCGCGTCCGGAGCCTGTGCTCCGCAACGGGAGAGGCCACAACAGTGAGAGGCCCGCACACTGCCAAA
>RJWK010039083.1:0-20536 GCA_004363435.1 Platanista minor | reverse complement strand
GTGTTGACAGGGCCTAATGCAGTGGGGAGAAGCCAACGCCATTGAAGCAATGCCCCGCCAGCTGAGAAATGGAAAATTAATTTCACACAGCCAAACAAACAAGCACATTACTTTCTACGATCTGCCCTAAAGACATTTCCACACAGGCATCTGGTTACTTCTAAACCATCATCGCAACAGGAGATAGATTCCAAGGGTGAAGGTACTTGAAAAAGCCCCGAAGAAGCGGTTTCGTGCCAGCAGACAAAGATTCGGAGTGTGCCGAATCTTTAACTCTATCAAGTTGCAGTCTAGATCCTGTGGCATCGTAGACTTTGAGAGCTGAGGGAGCCTTAGAATAACGTACAGGCTGGCTCCTTAATCCCAGGACAAACACAGTGAAGGACTTCAGTGTCAAAGGCAAAGGCATTGATTTAGCACCTATTGTAGTGTTGGGCTAGGTGATGTACAAAGAAATTTAATCAGACGTTTCAAAGGAAATAACTGCTGCTCACTCTTGCCTTCAGGCAACATTGTTTCATAATCCTAATGAAGTAAAATGTAGTGGTGCTGATACTCTAACCTCTTCTCATTTCCATCATCGGAAGTGTTCACTAAGTCTCTGAAGCATGTTAAGGAAGTTATGGTCAATACAGAGGTATGAATAATAGATCTGAAATATATACATTAAGCAAATGATTTTTATTAGGTATGAGACATTTGTTGAGAAAGTGGTAAAATTATACATAACTGGTGACGCTACAGTCTGAGCAGAGCACGGGCTTTCTCTCAGAGGTACAGGCCCACAAAGCCCACTTCGTGAGCGTGGGGACTTCTAGGTGGCCCAGGAGCCTGGGAGCTGGACGTCTAGCCTCATACTGAGGAGGATGTGATCAAGGATATAATAAATAGGTCATCCCTCAAGATAACATTTTATACAGGTGACTGAGGTGCTCAGCAAATACCGTCTGGCATCAGCACGCCCCCCCCACTTACTAATCGATCGATCGATCGATTACTCAATTGATCAAGCACAGAGTTAGACGCTAAGGATACCGAGGTGTCTAGGCAGGGTCGCTATGATAAATGCATGATAGATGCACAGCCAACACACATGGAAGAAAGACTGATTCCTCTTTCAGTATAAGGCTAAGGGAAGGAGTGTTTCAGGGGAGAATTCACAACGGGAAACCTTCTTGGGTACGGTGTTGAATAATGAGTAGGAATTCCGTATGGTTCCTCAAAGTATGGCCCCTGGACCACTTACATCAGAATCACTTACAGAGTTCGTGAAGAGTGTTCTCGGGCTCCAACCCAGAGCTACTAGTTAAGGCTCCCTGGGGCAGGAGCTTAGTAAAGTGCAGAACCACTGCCCCAAGGCCTCAGGCAGCAAAGGAGGTGCTGGTAGAGACACCCACGCCCTCTTCACTCATCACCCACGGCTCTCCCCTTGACTGTCGAGGCACACTCTCCAGTTTCCCACTAACGATAACTCGTAGGGGTCGCAAAAATAAAATTACAAGCCTTTATTCAAATATTGAAAATTGTGTAGCCAGGAGTCTGCTCCTGTGGCCAGGAGCACTCATATTTTATCCCTGTTCCCTGTGCAGGACTGAGTTGAATACCTGGGAGTTCAGTCACTCACCCATCGGAGCAGGGACACAGAGGTCCCCGCCCCGCCAGGTACGGACTCCCGGGTTGTTGGGTCTTAGGAAGGTCCAGAGGCTGGCAGGGCGGCTGGGTCAGGAGCTGGGGGGCACCCCTGGAGGTCACAAGACATCCACTATTTACCAACCAGTATTGAAGCATTTCCCTATTTTAATAACTGGTATAAGTGCCTGCTGAATAGTTTCCTGCACGTCCACAATAAGACAAAAGACAGTGAGATAAAAACACCAAGAGTTCAGTAAGGTATTTATGTTCTCCGTAAGTAAATTGAGGGTTTAAGGCTACCTTAGGAGGAAAAGCACAGACAACTAGACGATATCAGAGGCCATGTAATGTCTGTGTGCTTCTAAATTTTTGTTTCGTAAGAACAAATTTTTGTTTTGTAAGAAATTACTTTTGTTCCTTTTAAAGCTGATAGTCAGCTTGCTATAACCAAGTTATAGCATTTGTGTTAATAACCCTAAGTGTGTTCTTTGCAGGTTGGAGCTGATCAGAACATATCCCTAATTCTCTAGAGTTTTGCCTGTGACAGGCTGCACGGTCCCTGTCTTAGCTGGGGTGGCTGTAACAAAATGCCGTGGCCTGGATGGCCTGAACAACAGATGTTTGTCTCTCACAGTTCTGGAAGCTGAAGGTCTGAGGTTGGGGGCCAGCACGGTCGGGCTCCGATGAGGTCCCTCTCTCGGGCTGCAGACGGCCGCCTTCTCCCTGTGTCCCCACGTGACAGAGGGACAGAGGAAGACCCTGATACCTTCCTCGTCTTATAAAAACACGAATCTCATTGTCTGACCCCGCCCTCAGGACCTCATCTAAACCTGATCAGTTCCCAAAGGCCCCCGCCTCCTACTACATTCATCCTGGGAGTTAGGGCCGCAGTATATGAATTCTGTAGGGACACAAACGTACAGTCTGTAGCAGGACCTTTACTCCTCAGTGCTGCTTTTCTCTGTGGCCAGAGCTCCCGCCATCGGTGGAGACCCCAGAGGTGAGTGGACAGTTCTCGGCACGTGGTGTCAAGGCTGGCATTCTCTTCTGAGTCCCTGTGAGGACCCCTGGGTCGGTGTCAAGGTTCTGGACATTCTGCGGAAGTCACTAGTATTCAACACGGTGCTGGATTCCCCCGCCTACGCCCCTCAAGGCCACTGGTTTCCAGACCAGCTGAGCTGTGTCTTGGCTCTGCCCCCTTTCCCTCCTGCCCCGCTCTGAGCTTCCCCAAGTGTGACATTCGCTCTTCGTGGATGGAGGCAAGATTCCAATCAATACAAGGGGCCATGATGAATATTTTGTGAAAAGTTTCTTTACACCAAGTCATTGTGTGTGTTACCTAGGCCAGCGCTTCTCAAATGTTAGCGTTCACGGGAGCCTTGCAGGATTGGTGAAAGCACAGATTCTGATCCGGTGGGTGTGGTGGGGCTGACAGTCTGCATTTCTAACAAGCTCCCAGGTGGTGAGGGCCACGGACCTACTTTGAGTAGAAGGGACCAGGCAACTAAATGTTTGGGGATAGTCATAACAGATGGGTTTATATCTACAGAGTTTGTATTACATTCCACATTCAGAGACTTTTTAAGAGCTTTGCAGCTTCTCACCGTTTTTCAGAGATAGCCTTTGAAAGCCGCTTCGCTTTGTAGTGTGCTTTCAAAATTTGCTGCCCTGGGGAAGCTGTGGAAAGGCGAAACGTGAGGGTAAATACTTCGTTCAGCGAATCTGAGTTCAGACCTCTGAACTTCCCTTACCACCAAGGGACCACACAGCCCCTCCCTTGGGGAACACTGGGCCCCCCGGGACGTGCCCGCCTCCAAGAAGGCCCGTGGGGGGCATGGGCTGAACCACCCACCGCTTACTCAGAGCAGGAGACAGGGGATGGAGTGATAAAAGCGAACCTAAAATAAAAATTAAAAAGCAGCCTGAGAGAACACCATGTGAAACGAATCCTTACAAAACTGTCTGCAGTGGGGAGAAATCAAAGAGTTTTATTAGGTGATGATAAAACGTAGTAAACTTCATGTGAAAACATTCCAAGGTCGGGTCTTGTGTGGTATAAGAGAGGAATTTTACTAAGTAAGGCTCATTTTAACCAAATGAACATCAAGGAGCTCTAATCCCATTTATACCTGCGTTTGAAACTGGTTACACACACACACACACACACACACACACACACACACACCCGCCGTTCCTCAGTGACTCTGCCACCCGGTCTGAAGTGCCAGGTTCTATTCTGCGGATAGAATCCCAAGAAGGCAGAGAGGCCTGCAATGTTTCGGGGTGTTCAGACACACTTCTGTGTGGGGTGTGTCAATAATTCTGCGCCCTGGAAGGTAGTGTTCTTCCACTTCAGCCTGAGTCTCCCCTCCTCTGCTCACCTCCATTTTGGTGGAGGAATTAAATCACTTGCCATGACTACATTTTGACCAGCAGGCTGGGCGGAGGATCCCGGGTGGAGGGTCCAAGCGGAGGGTCCCGAGGGGCGCCTGGCAGCACGGGCTTTTTCTTGGCTACCCCCACCCAGATCCTCCCCGAGGTCAGCCTGGGGCGGCTGTGGTCTTCGGGGCTGTGCCCCAGACCCATTTCCACACGTGCCCCTGGGAGGCAGTGGTCTGCTGAGTAATCGTGCGCCCTGGGGAGGGGTCGGACCCTTGAAGGTGGGTGGGAGGTGGCAGGGGTAAAGGGAAACACGAGAAACACGGCCTCCCCGGGGTCTTCCTGGCCTCCACACTCTGGTGGGGCCGCCCAGGCGGGGAGGGACCAAAGCGCCTCCAAAGCCAGAGGGGCGGGGCCGGCGCCGGCGAGCCGCGGCCCCCAAACCCGGCAGAGCCTGAAGGTCCGTGCGGGCCTGTGATCCTCCTCCGTGTCCAGGCTCCACCCGGGCAGGCTCGTGAGACTCCCCGGGGGGCCCCGGGCGCTGATGGCTGCCGGACGTTCCGCCACCCCCCGGTGGCTGAGAAGCATCAGGTCAGAGCGCGGGAGAGTCTGGGCAGGTGGGGAAGCGGGGTGGCACGGGGCCGCCAGGCAGAGTCTCGTGGGCAGCCTGGGGGAGAAGAGAGCAGGTACGAGTCGGAGGGCTGAGCATTCCCTGTTCGGGGCCGACAGGAGAGACGGCGGTGGGTAGGAAATCAGAAAATACGAATCTGGTATAAGATGTCTCAGGTGAGCTCATCCATCAGTAGTGAGACGAGGGAAAATAAAATCTTTATGAGCCAAGTACCCAACGTGACTGGATCTTTAAGAAAAGACTTTTAATTTGTTCCAGGTTAATTCTAACCAGTTCTTTTGAACCGACAAAGCCAGGCTGGAGAGGAGAGTGGAGGAGGCCTATATTGTCAGTAGTCTGCGGCTCTGGTCCACAGCCTGGCCCCCCAGGGGGCAGGGCAGACCAAGGGCCGGCCTCTCCCGTAACCCTGGGTCTGCACGGCCCTGCTCAGCACCCACCTGTGGCCACGGGGCCTTGGCCGCAGCAGGGGTTGTGGAGATAAGGAAACTCGAAAGTGTGTTTAAATTAAGTAAAATCTTTGGTCAACAAGGAGTGGCCTGACAGCACCTCTGAGCAGTGCTGGTCCCCATCCATCTTCTCTGGCTGGAGGGGCTGCTCCCTGTGCAGTGTGCCACCTTTTTATGGAACTGTTCATGCATCTTATAATCAAATGAAAGCAAAATTGCCCACGTCTCTTCCCTTGGCAGAGCCTCCGATTAGACTTTCCTGAACCAATGCCTTTGATTCCGGGCTCTTTCTTGACATACACCCGTGAGGAGTCCTGTTTCCTTGGTTTCTGGATGAAGCCTGTCCCTGGACACACGAAGAGGCTTTAGTCTTCCGTCCGATTATCCCCGATGTTTTCCGCAGCCCGGGGAGGGTCCACTCGCTGCGCTCTGAGGTCAGGGTCAGCACTTGCCTTCCTGCCTCCGTCAGATCCTGTCCTCCCAGGCCCTGCACATCACAAAGGGGGTTGTATCAGCCAGGGACTTTAGGAGCTTTCTCCTTAAAACCCAGGTAATCTGAGTGTGCCCTGAGGATGAAGAGAAATGGATTTGTTTCACAAGTGATCTCTACAATCATCTTCTATGCGCAGGCGAGTAAACACGGTTTTAATATTTCTTCTGAAAATTCCTTTCTTTGTCTTTTTTTAGCCTCTGTTTTTCTCTCTCCCCCATGAGGATTCTAATCAGAGTTTAACAAGGTCATTACAGTTGTTAAAATTTTGCTTTTGTATTTCTAAGGCATAATGTTAAAATTACCAAACGTGTTCATCTTGCCACCTCCATAAGCAGTAATATACCCTCAGCTCAGGATTTATGCGGTTAGTTTAGTCGTGTCCCATTGTGATGTTAAGAAAACAGTTTTCTGAAGCAACGATAGTCCCCAAATGCAGGGCTATGGATGTCACTTAACATCAGCTAGTGATGCAAAGAATGTGAGAGTTAGTGGCAGGGTGCATGTCAGGTTGTGCCTGGGTGGTCCAGCTTTTCAGTGATGCGGCCTGACACACAGATGTTCTCGCCGCGAGACCACGAGTCCGGAAAGCACTTCTTCCTTCGTGCACACGGGTTCCCCAGGCACTTCTAGAACCCTGACCCTTCGTGTGGTGCTGGGGAAGAGGAGGTGTAGGGAAAGGTCCTACCCCCAGGGCAGAGACAGTAACCATAACCCAGGAAAGGATCGTCCAGAGAAGGCAGCAACCATCTCAGTCTTTCTGTTATTTCAAAGTTAAAGCCATTTCAGGCTTGCTTTTTAGAATAGATTTTTATTGAATGGGAATGAAAGAGGGATTGGGCGAAGTTGTTCAATCGAATTCATTTCGCTTTTGGTTATCCCACCACTCAGGAAAAGTAGGGTTTTAGTGTTGGGCTGGTGAGGCTGGTGGCACACGGCACACACCTGTGCACCCATGTGGCTTCCTCTAAGGGTCTCGATTCCAGGGCAATAAGCGAAACTACAACAGAGACAGGAGTATGAAGTGCGTGCAGTTGGTTTCCTCTGTCACAAAGGCCGTTTGAAGAACGAATCCTGACCTCTTACAAGCAGTACTTTGTAGAAGGCAGAGAAGAGTTTGCAAGAATTGAGCCGATAGCCGTAATTACGTACTTGCCCTTGAACCTGCTAATTAGAATGACGCTGCTCTAAAGCACATATTTCAGAAAAGCAGAATGTGAGAAATAGTGGTATCTAGAGGAATGGTCTCCGAAGTCTTTTGATTGTTCACTGCTATCGGCCAAATATTTTAAAGCATATGGCAATATTTTACTCTATTTATAAATGATATAAATGGCTAAGCAATACATGTATGCATATTTTTATAAACATTTCACATATTACAGACCTAAATTATATGTGCTCAATCTTACTAATACCTGTTTTAAAACCTAAGTAAAATATACATTTGAAAAGAATGGAGAAAGAATAGAAATTAGTTCTAACATTTCCTCCATGCCCCTCAAAGACTAGCTGGACAAGCTTGGGAACACAGGCCCACTCAAGATACCAGCCCAGGAAACGGGACAGAGTAGAGAGAGCAGAACTGTGTTTTGAATACTTAGGTATTTGGGCCAAATCCCCTTTCTTCCCCGAGTCATTCTAAATCCACTGATATTATAAAAGGAATGGGGAAATGGTTACAAAAGGAATCCATGTGCAGATATATGAGTAAGGATTAAGTGAGCAAATGAATGAGTGACTGTGAGTGAAATGGGGCCCTCATGCTCGTCTGGTCCGTCAGCGTGAATTCAGCAAAGGACACGGTGTCTGACCCGATTTTTTACCCCTTAGCAGACCGTGACCGTACTCCTTCCAGGAGCTTCAGGCTTCCAGCACTGAGCAATCCTCTCTAATCAGCACAGAGTATGTTTGTTTTGGGAAAGCAAACAGGATGTGCTTACACACCTGTGCTTCCTGTTTTACCAGCTTCTACGTATAACTTGGAAAAACACTAAGAGCGAGCTTCATGCTGAAGTCGCTGCCCAGAAACAGAAGAGCAGAGATACGTCTTCTGTTTCTCGGGAACGCTTCAGTTCAAAGTTCCTCTAGATGTCAGTACGACCTAGGGAAATGAAAATATAATAGCCTGTGGCAATGAATAAAGACCTTCTTACGTTATCTGAAGGGTGAGTCATATCTGATATATAATTAAAGGAAAAAATGGTCTGGTTTGGAAGCTTGTTTCTTACCTTCCTCAGAATTGATAGCCCTCCTGTTGGTCGACTCTGAACACTGCACCCAGAGAGCGTCAGCACATCCTGTGGGCGCCCACCACTGACACTGAGACGTCCCTGGAAGCAAACGCCTGGAGGCTTACAGCCAAATTCTCAATTTTACATATTTTGATAGGCTGAAATTAACTGACACACCACTTTTTGTTACTAAGCTCACCTGTGCTTTTACCGTCACATTCACGCCACCCAGAATAAACCCAGGAGAAAAATACCTGTCCACCAGGGGTTTTCACTGCAAGAGAGAAGCACTGAAAGACAAAGCTATAAAATATCTTTAAACATTTGTTAAATTATCTTATCTGACTCATTTTCAAAATTGGAGTGAAATTCTCTTCCTCTCCTCTCTTTCGTGTTTATTCTAATCTTTTGACCAATAAATATTGATTTCTTTACTAATTTGTTTCTATTTTATGCCGTTCTCTTTTAATCATTTTTCTTGTCTCCTGCGGTGCTGGCTGTATGGTAGATATCCAATCAATATTAAAGATATACCTTGCCTATAAGCTTCTATTTCTTTTTTCAGAGTGACAGTACAGCTGTAGTTCAGAGTTAGGATCCTGGTTGTACCATTTCTGAATTATATAACCCTGTGAAATTACCCAACTTTATAATAAAATGGGGCTAATAGTATCTACCCCAAAGGGTTGCTATGAGGAACCAGCAATTAATAATGTAATGTGCTTAGAAATGTGCCTGGTATGTAATCAGTACTTAGTATGTATTAGCCGTCATCATTGTCATCACCATCATCGCCATCACCATCATCACCCCCATCACCATCACCGTCATCACCATCACCATCACCATCATCACCAACACCATCATCACCACCATCACCGTCATCACCGACACCGTCATCACCGTCATCACCAACACCATCATCGCCCCCATCACCATCACTGTCACCATCATCACCCATACCATCATCACCACCATCACCATCATCACCAACACCATCATCACCATCATCACCATCGTCACCCCCATCACCATCACTGTCACCATCATCACCCATACCATCATCACCACCATCACCATCATCACCAACACCATCATCACCATCATCACCTCCACCATCATTATACCTCTGGGCCAAGTGCCAGGGATTCAAAGATGAATCAGTCTTTTTGCCCACTTGAGGCCTATAATCTAGTGGGAAATTGATGAGAAAAAATGTTTAAGAAAATGTTGCAAGCTATACTGGGGTGGGAGTATGTGCTGACTGCTGTGCAAGTATAGAGGAGGGAAACTAAAGGACATTTTCCTGCCCTTTCACTTAAAAGAGAAAGTTCCGAGCTCCTGGGCTCTAATCTCTAATTTTGGTTTTCTGCAGATTTACTAAACATGCCTCTGTGTTTGAAGGTCCTTATCTGAAAAATGGAAATGCTCTGAGCCTATGGGACTGCCCTTTGGATTGTTTAAAAACACATTTATAATTTGTCTTGATATCTATGACCTGCACTTACATGGTGTTTCATGCTTGCAAGTCACCCTCAGGCAAATTTTACTCTCTTTCCAAAGAAAAAAAGACTTATTCTTTGGACATCCATATAACTTCATTAACTTATAACGTATAACTTCAGAACTTGTGATAATTTGGGTGGATTGGGCTAATGTTTACCTTTTATGTGGTATTTAAAAAGGGTTTGCTTAGCTAATTCAGAGAAACCAGGACTGTGAGAAGAATGTCTATCTCCTTAGAAAGGGGCCATCTGTTCTAAGCAATGTAGACGCCCCTTTTATAAAAGCTCACTTTACTCTCCTACTTTCTGGTTTACAAAACCCACTCACATATAGCCTCTCATTTTTATTTGATTTATATGTGAACTATATCAAGACAATGCAAACAGAGGTCAAGGGTGACAAACACGTTACAATATCCTTTATCCATGAAGATGGGCCTTCTTCTACAAACAATGCCAGAGTTTTACAAAATTTCTTTTGAAATAGTGAGGTCATTTGCTTTCAAATACTCTAGTCTGTACAGGGCTGCATTAATTCAGACTGTTCTGCCCTCTAAATTACTACTTATTTTGGTATTTTTTTCCGTGTCTGAATTGTGTAATATAATGGTTCTCAATATGGGGTGAGTTTGCCCACCAGAGACATTTAGCAATTTCTGGAGGCTTTTTCTTGGCTGTTACACCTGGGTGGGGGAGAGTACTGTGGGCTTCGGGTGGGCAGAGGCCAGAGATGTTGCTAAATGTCCTATAATCCTTGTGACATTCCCCATAAGAAAGAATTCTCCAGCCCCAAGTGTCAGAAGTGCTGAGGTCGAGAGAGCCTGATGTGATGTGTGACTCACATTACTCATTACTCAATCGTGTGCCCACAGGCTAAGGAGCAGGTGTGCTCACACCCTGGCCTGAAGGAAACAGCACCAGCCAAAGGCAAAAGGACAGCGCCTCCCACAGGTAACCTTTTTATAAGGCTAGATATTTGTGGGTCAAGCTCTGTTATTCAAGTAGCAAGGTGGTTCTTGTTCAGAGGAAGTTACATGTTCGTGATGCCCTGTGTCAGGTGAAGTGCTGTTTTTTGGGGTTTTGTTTTGTTTTGCGGTACGTGGGCCTCTCACTGCTGTGGCTTCCCCCGTCGCGGAGCACAGGCTCCGGACGCGCAGGCTCAGCGGCCATGGCTCACGGGCCCAGCCGCTCCGCGGCACGTGGGATCTTCCCGGACCGGGGCACGAACCGGGTCCCCTGCATCGGCAGGCGGACTCTCAACCACTGCGCCACCAGGGAAGCCCTGAAGTGCTGTTTGAATACCTTTGTTTGATTGGCTCTGGGTCCTACTGGTTACAAACTAGAAATTCTTTGGGGGCCCAGCTGTCAGTCCACTGGTCACGTTTTCTCCTACTTGGCTTCCCCAAAGCTTTTATCTGCCAATAAAGAGAAGCCTGTATAGAGATGCCATTCTGTGAAGCCAAAATTACACCGATCACATGCGTCCTCCATTAAAACACTGTGTCCTGTGGTGGCTTTTAGAGAGATCTTCCCAGAAGAACAATCTGAGAAAGAAACGTTTAATAAAGCTCAACACGAAACAGGCTTAGAAGACCCCTGCCTCTAGTTCAGAGAAGTTTCGCCGCATTTCATACAGAAAGACCACAGGATGAAATAGAAGATTTTGCTCTAAGAAATTCCACAGAGCCAAGAGAACGTGAAGACTGGAGAGACATTTCATGCCCAGAGAGACTGAGCTGACAAGAAAATAATAGCTCCGGGGATGATAAGGCAAGGCTCTGCAGATAAAAATGAATGGCCAGTGTTCAGAGAAGAGAAAAATGGGCTTCGTTCTAAGGAAAAGCCTGGTGACCGAGAAGCTAAGGAAAAAGGAGAATCGAAATTCCATATGAAACAGTGCTGGACAAGAGTTCAAATAAAGAGCAGTGTGTTTATAGAACTAACAGTGGTCAATCCTATGAAAGGTAGGGTTTAAAGTATTTGCTTCCACAGCTGCCGTTTTCTGCAGATCTATGTGCCGTTGCAATTTAAGTCCATATCGAAGGATAACTGAAGTGACTCTGCTTTAAAGCAGTGGTTTAGAAGACTTTCCCAGCTGTGTGGATTTTTTTTGGCCACGTTTTCTTGCCGTTACTTTTTCTTCTTGCCTGTGACATTTTCAGGCATTTTATTGTTTTCTAAGTCTTCTACCAAATGATAGATGGATATAATGATTAGTAGTAATCACATCCAGTATTTTTAAAATATCAAGTAAGAGTTTCTTATTTTTAGCGGTATAGAGCACATCCTTCCTAAGATCGATAACTGAACAATGATCAGATTGATCAGATGTGTAAGCTGGCTGCTTCCCAAATATTGTGAGGATTGAGTACGCAGTAGGTGATTGAATGATTCTTCCTCATCCGTGAAGTTTCACATATAAATTCAGGCAATTATATAGCCAACTAAAATGAATTAATCTACGTTATGATGAGCCACAGAATCTGTTTGGAACAAAGAGCATCCCAATTCAAACATCTGTGGTATTTTTTAGGGATTTAAGACATGATTCTTCTTTCTTTTTTTTTTTTGGCCGCCCCGCGCAGCTTGTGGAATTTTAGTTCCCTGACCAGGGATTGAACCCAGGCCCTCAGCAGTGAGAGCGTGGAGTCCTAACAACTGGAGTGCCAGGGAATTCCCCTTATTTCATTCTTTTTTTTTTTTTTTTTTTTTTTTTTTTTGCAGTACACGGGCCTCTCACTGTTGTGGCCTCTCCCGTTGCGGAGCACAGGCTCCGGACGCGCAGGCTCAGCGGCCATGGCTCACGGGCCCAGCCGCTCCGCGGCATGTGGGATCTTCCCGGACCAGAGCACGAACCCGTGTCCCCTGCATCGGCAGGCGGACACTCAACCACTGCGCCACCAGGGAAGCCCCCCTTATTTCATTCTTAACTAATGTATTTTGGAAACTAATTGTAGAGCAGTCTAATTTTCCAAGAATTAAACGTAAACGCTAATGTTTACTAAGAAAGTCCATCACTGCAGGGATGTTTTTAGTAAGGTCTGGAGCTGTTGGGAAACTTAAACTAGGTCAATTCTTTCACCAGTAAAGGCTGACTCTCACTGCTGTTACTATTCAGAGAGCGTTGCTCCTTTTATTTTGCTTTAACGTGGTCACTTCTATCTACTTTAAGGGAAGGAAGTGAAAAATGAAGATCAAATTAGTTAGGGAGTCATAAAATGACTGCCTTTATAAAGGGTCAGTGGACTAACTTGGGGTCACTCTGAGGTTGTTAGGGGGAGTCTCCGGGATGCTGGTCATATCCGCCTGTAACCGTGCTGCTTCGGATGATAGGGATGCATCCTGCTTCATCTCACCCCAAACACTGACATCGCCAACTCTCCATCACAAAGCTTACATCCCTTCAACAAAGCATCATCTTGAGGAAGCTTTAGTGCTCAGAAATTTGGCCATCTGAAAGTTTTCTCCCGGAAACTTTGAGAGCTGTGGCTGCATTTTTATTTTCCAGGTAAAATAATGGCAGCGTAAAAGCCATAAAAGCCATTTTCACATCACGAACCAGAGGAAAGTCAGCGACAGGACCTGTTTTGCAGAACTCTCATCCAACAGAGCCCTCGGGCGGCAATAAGCAGAGAGGGGCAGAGGTGAGCTTGGTCCAGGAGGAGAACAACGAAAAGAGCAGAATAGGGCTTCCCTGGTGGCGCAGTGGTTGAGAGTCCGCCTGCCGATGCAGGGGACGCGGGTTCGTGCCCCGGTCCGGGAAGATCCCACGTGTCGCGGAGCGGCTGGGCCCGTGAGCCGTGGCTGCTGAGCCTGTGCTCCGCAACGGGAGAGGCCACAACAGTGAGAGGCCCGCATACCGCCAAAAAAAAAGAGCAGAATAGATGCGGCAGGTGCAGGTGACAGATGCACGTGGAGGACACAGGGAGCTGGAGGCGCCGGGGGGACCAACAAGACAAAGTCCTGGGGTCCCCTGGGGCAAAGACCCCCAGGCAGCAAGATCTGGTGACCCCCCTGGGTAGGAAACGGCTTTTGTTCCAGCCCTTTAAAGTTCCTTATCCTTTCCAGCAAACATTTTAAATTTCACTTAGCCTAACAGCCTGAAGGAGCCATCATGCCACATTGATGCCATCTGTGTTCTTAACTCAATCACTTTGGGGTTTTTTTTTGGTCTGAAGAGACGAACGCCGCCAAGAGAATTCTTTCATACCTTCTTCACTTTTCAGCATATTTATGGTGTGAAGGGAGAACGTCCCCATCAGATCAATTGCCCGGAGATTTATATTATCTGAGTCTTAAAAAATATGAACACTTGGCAAAGTACCTAGCTCAAGATAAGTGCTCAAGAATTACATTTTGAATAAATGTAAATTTTTGAAAGCAAAGTTAATATCTACTCACTTCCCTTTGTACCCTTTGTATGCATGTAAGAAGCTGCACGCAGTAGATGTTTAAGTAATGAATAAATGGGGAAATGAATAGGTTCACGGCAAGCAAATTTTAACAGCAGTAACCATGGAAAAGTAAAAAGGATACTGGAAGAGTGTTAGTGAGGAACTATGTATTTTAGAACTGAGGTGGACTGGAGGTTAGATGCTTAGGCTGGAAGGTAGAAGGCGGGAGAAATTTGAGAGCTGTACAATATACACTTCGCCAGTTTTACTGGGTGTTTTACTTCAGCCAGGAAAAATGCATCTTTGTGCCTTAAATGTGTCTTGAATACTGGCTGAAATATTTTGGAAAGTCATATATAGTAATATCAAAACTTCCAATGACATGAAGAAATTTTTCATCTTTTTCTCTCTGCTTAAAGGAAATAATGGACTTTGTCAGTGGTGCTTTTAAAAAAAATGGGTCAAACAGTTTCTGGGGTTTGTGTTCAGATGTCTGCAGTCTGAAAGTATTACCTGTTTGGACTGTATGGGGCTTGGAGATTTGCAGTTGTTTGTTTCTGAAAGCTGCCCTGAGGGAGATAGGTGCCACGGTGCAGAGGACCTGACACCCTTTCTCAAAGGTGTCGCGCATCACCTTCAGGAGCCATAAATCCTGACGTGAAATGAAAACTTACATTCCCTGGATCATTAGAAATAAAACAGGTGACCCATTGTGTTTTATTATTAAATGAGCACATTTGCACTCAGGCCCAGGCTTGGCCCTCGGGCCGCTTCTCACGCAGCCCTTCTCTCACCTCCAGACGAGGCCCGGGCACCGCCTGCGCCATTTGACCACCGCGTCGTGACAGCCAAGCAGGCCGCGGTCAACAGTTTCTACACCGTGAGCAGAACAGAAATCTTAGGAGGGTGAGTAGTGCTCAGCTTCAATGCCCTCTTGACAGAAGAAGGAAAAAGAGCGCTTTCACGGACACAGGTCTTTTCCTGTTGTTTTAATTCTTATGAGTGTATTTATTTATTTATTTGTTTGTTTGTTTGTTTATTTATTTTATTTTGCGGTACGCGGGCCTCTCACTGTTGTGGCCTCTCCCGTGGCGGAGCACAGGCTCCGGACTTGCAGGCTCAGCGGCCATGGCTCACGGGCCCAGCCGCTCCGCGGCATGTGGGATCTTCCCAGACTGGGGCACGAACCTGTGTCCCCTGCATCGGCAGGCGGACTCTCAACCATGGCGCCACCAGGGAAGCCCAAAGTGTTTTTTTATTTTTATTATTTTAGTTTTTGTACCGCTTCTTCATGTTTTTAAATTTTTATTTTATATTGGAGTATAGTTAATTTGTAATGTTGTGTTAGTTTCAGGCATACAGCAAAGTGATTCAGTTATACATATACATATATCTATTCTTTTTCAGATTCTTTTCCATTATAGGTTATTACAGAGTATTGTGCAGAGTTCCCTGTGCTGTACAGTGGGTCCTTGTTGGTTATCTATTTTATATGTAGTCGTGTGTACATGTTAACCCCAAACTCCTAATTTATCCTGCCCCCTGCCCCACCTTTCTCCTTTGGTAACCATAAGTTTGTTTTCTATGTCTGTGGGTCTGTTTCTGTTTTGTAAATAAGTTCGTTTGAATCATTTTTTTAGATTCCACATATAAATGATATCATATGATAATTTGTCTTTGACTTACTGCACTTAGTACGACAATCCCTAGGTCCACCCATGTTGCTGCAAATGACATTATTTCATACTTTTTTATGGCTGAGTAGTATTCCATTGTATATATGTACCACATCTTCCTCATTCATCTGTCAGTGGACATTTAGGTTGCTTCCATGTCTTGGCTATTGTAAATAGTGCTGTTATGAACAAAGAGACGGATCTTGAGAATTTCATAAGTGTTTGCCAGTCTCAACCATAGAACCGGAAACATCATAAGCGAACATTTTAAGAGATGAGAGATGTTAACCATTTCTGAAAATCGTCACTGATGCCGGAGAGGTTGATATGGTGACTACCCTTCACATTTAACATCTGCTTCACTTCCTGTGCTGTCGTGTCTGGAGTGAGTCCTCAGGAAGGTTTAGAAGCTTGAAAACCGAGGAACAGAAAGTAGAAATGAGCAAACACTGTATTTCTCATGGCACGTGTTTGTCATTGTTGGTTTCCGTTTATGCTGTTACTGTATGAATTACTATTATTACTGTATTTCAGTCGGTTACTTGCCTCCCAGAAGGACTTATTGGCAGGACATCCACATCTCCCTGAAGAAGGAAGAGTCAAGTCTGTCGGGGGCGGCTCAGTCGCTGGGGGAAGTTCCTTCTTCTTCTAACTCAGTCACAATAACGCCCCTGCGAGATCTTGGAACTTAAGGCTTAAATTATTCAGTTGACTCCCATCAGCATATCTGTGTAAAATAGGAAGAAGAAAGCAGAACATTTATACAAATATATAGAAATTTACTTACCAACACAGGGAAAACACGCGTGGCTACTACAGAGCGCGTTCCTGCCTCTGGTCCTTGGGAGTGAGGTTGAATTTGCAAAGCCCCTGCCCCCTCTTCCAACCCCATTTACCTTTTGCCCTTTGTCACGCGGATGCACGTGAACTTCTCCTCCACTGGCCGGCTGATCCATTGTGGCGAAGGCCCCTCAAGCCTGCGAGGATGGGCTGAGGGGGAAAGGGACACTTGAGTGGCGAGCCGGCACACTGTTTCTCTCAAGGAGAGAAGTTATTTGCAGAAGCAGCTTTGAAACAACTACCAGGGTTTGCGCGTGCTTCTGATCGAGGTTTGTCAGTGACTCTTAAGAGTTTCCTTCCTGCCCCTCTGGGCAGCGTTGACTCTTTTTTGTCATCCTGCAGGCAGGACCAGCTGCCCATCGCCCCCTGTTCTGGGCTCAGTAAGTAAGTCAAGGAACACAGTCAGTTGTGTATGTTTGCCTCAAAACGCAAAGAGGTCATCAGCAGGTGGACCTCCTTCTCAGTAGCAGGAGAGTCAAGATGCAGCAAATTATCCTGCACTTTGGGCAGAGCTATTGCACCATGGCAAGGATCCCTGGACCCTGCATGTGGTGTCAGGCCCCTGAATTTTCCTGGGGTTCATCTCCCCCGTGGCCTGTAGGGGGATTAGAGTCCCTGCTCACCCCATTCAGTTAGCATGATGTTATCAGCCTGGTGGACCAGCACGGACCCTGTGAGGTCACCTCATCACTCAAGGCTTTGCAGAATAAACCAGACCAGAGAGACAGACGGGGTGGCCCTAAAGCAAAACAGCGACAAGGCACCACTGCTGGGCCAGGCCATTCTGGGGGCTGTTGCTAATTAAGAAACAAGCCTTTTCGTAATGAACAGCCACATCTGAAGCGCCTGGGGCTGTAGGTTCATGAGCTCCAGGAAAAAGACCACGCCTGGGCCGGTGGGCGGGATTGAAGTCACGCTCGGCTGTGCTTACGGACCCACCTGCTTCTGCTCAGGGAGCGTGGCTGAGTCAGGTGGATGCGGTGCCCTCGCCTCCACTGCCACCCCTTCGCTGTTGCAGCAGCCCTACCCTCTGCTGTGGGCTTCTGGCCACGACGTTGGGGAGCTCTCCTTCCACTCCTACATGCGGCCAGCGCGACACAGGCAGGCACGTGGGTTCCAGTTATTTCACTAAATTAGGCATCACAGCAAGCAAGTCAAATCTGAAGATTGTTCTTGAGTGTGCCTTTTGGTATGTGAGGATATTTGAAAGAAGCTGTCTTAAGGAGTATATTTAGGACTTCCCTGCTGATGCAGTGGTTAAGAATCCACCTGCCAGTGCAGGGGACACGGGTTCGAGCCCTGGTCCGGGAAGACCCACGTGCTGCGGAGCAACGAAGCCCATGCGCCACAACTACTGAGCCTGTGCTCTAGAGCCTGTGAGCCACAACTACTGAAGCCTGCGCCTAGAGCCTGTGCTCCTCAACGAGAGAAGCCACCACAGTGAGAAGCCTGCTCGCCACAACTAGAGAAAGCCCGCCTGCAGCAACAAAGACCAAATAGATCCAAAATTAAATAAAATAAAAATAAATCAATTTATTTTTAAAAAGAAGTATATTTAAATTTATATCCAAGCTAAACTGTCAAAAAATCTCACAGGTGATTATGTAATATGTATTTTGATTAAATGTGTCTATATGCAATTTTGTTATTACTTCTTTCTTATTTATATGCAGTTTCCAAAAATAATCTGATATGTCTGACCTACCGCCTGTATCACTCATATGCTTACGAAGCCTAGCTTGTTACATTCATATGTTTTCAGAAAGATTCTATTATTTTCTATGACAGAAGTTCTCAAATTTTAGGGTGCATATGAACCACCCAAGGGGTGTCATGAAAGTGCAGCTTCTGGGGCCTCCCCCAGCCTTCCTGTATCAGTAGGGCTGGGGTAGGGCTGGGACATCGGCCCCCAGGGAATTCTGATGCCAGTGGCTTGTATCAGAACTTGATGTGTTCTAGGAGATTTTTTGTTTAGTTAATTAATTAATTTTTCTCTGCGTTGGGTCCTCGTTGCTGTGCGCAGGCTTTCTCTAGTTGCAGTGAGTGGGGCTTCTCATTGCGGTGGCTTCACTTGTAGCGGAGCATGAGCTCTAGGTGTGCAGGCTTCAGTAGTTGTGGCTCGTGGGCTCTAGAGCGCAGGCTCAGTGGTCATGGCGCATGGGCTTATTGCTCCACGGCACGTGGGATCCTCCCAGACCAGAGCTCGAACCCGTCTCCACTTGCTGCATTGGCAAGTGGATTCTTTTTTTTTTTTTGCGGTACGCGGGCCTCTCACCGTTGTGGCCTCTCCCGTGGCGGAGCACAGGCTCCGGACGCGCAGGCTCAGCAGCCACGGCTCACGGGCCCAGCCTCTCCGCGGCATGTGGGATCTTCCCGGACCGGGGCGCAAGCCCGCGTCCCCCGCATTGACAGGCGGACTCTCAACCACTGCGCCACCAGGGAAGCCCGGCAGGTGGATTCTTAACCACTGTGCGACCAGGGAAGTCCCTGTTCTAGGAGATAGTGGCTACAGCACGTGCATAACAGACTTGCTCATTCCAAAAGAGGGGTGCCAGGCAGCCGTATTGTCCAATGGGCAGTGACTGGAGCAGGGCCCTGGTGGGGACAGACGCTCATGCTGGGCCTCGTCCTCTTCTCTGGCAGGGGGCGCTTCGGCCAGGTTCACAAGTGTGAGGAGAAAGCCACAGGTCTGAAGCTGGCAGCCAAGATCATCAAGACCAGAGGCATGAAGGACAAGGTAAGGGCTGTGCGGTGTGGACCCCACCTGGCCATCGTCCTCACGGCACGAAACCAGCCCTTCCCTCTTCCCAGGATGAAGTGAAGAATGAGATCAACGTCATGAACCAGCTGGACCACGTGAACCTCATTCAGCTCTACGACGCCTTCGAGTCTAAGAATGACATCGTCCTGGTCATGGAGTAGTATGTCCCCCGCCGCTGCCCCAAACCTACACACACAACCAGGGCCCCTTTATATGCGGCTGTGGCTCTGTCCTGCCTTGGCGCTGCTGGACCATGCTGGGGCGCCCTGATTCTGACTTGCATGTGTCAGAATCTCATCCACTTCGGGAAGGAAATTACTCGGGAATTGACATCTCCATGTGAGATTTTGTTGATAAGTCGCAGGACTGACAACAGAGGTTTAGCTTTATTTCCAAGCTGTACTGTCAAAACCCCGGCTTAACTCTTGTTCTGGGTGACCTGGAGGAAAGTGATTCTTGAACTGCATCTCACCTTTGACCTAACTGCTAATACAAAGTTCATGTCAAACTCTTGTAAGTAGGGCTAAGAAGCGTCTGTTTCAAATTACTTTTATAAAAACGTAGTAAGTGTTTAGTTAGAAAGTGAGTCATTCTGACACTGAATCGGTGTTTGTGATTCACTTCATTTCCCCACCCCTAGCCCCCATTTGGGGTTTTGTTTATCACTGTGCAATGGGGATTTTGGATAATAAAATATCCAGCATCAGCCACGTCGAAGCATTTTATCACTGAAATTAGTCTAACCTTCCCATGGTACTTGGAATCCCTCTCCCTGCCTTCTTAGCATCCTCTTCATCCTCCATACGCGTTAGGAAACGACAGAGATGGACCCATCCCAGAGCTGTAGCCGCTGGATGAGAGGGCTTTGAGACTTTCCATCTGTGAAAGTGATGGTGGCTCAAATAAGGGTCTTCAACGTAAGAGGCATCTAACAGAAGGTAGAGACATAGCTGCCCAACACCTGTTGGAAGCGTCAGAGAGGCTCAGACATGAGAAACACGTGCTCATCAAGAGGTCGTGACTCAGGACGCCCCCCTCTTTCCCTGCAGTGTGGACGGAGGGGAGCTTTTCGACCGCATCATTGATGACAACTACAATCTGACCGAGCTTGATACCATCCTGTTCATCAGGCAGATATGTGAGGGGATAAGACACATGCATCAGATGTACATCCTCCACTTAGACCTGAAGGTAGGGTGTGTTTTGCATCATCTGAAATGTAAACCCTTCCCAAACCCTCCCCTCAGTGAGTGGACTTGGATCAGGGGGCCCTGTTGGGTACCGTACACCAGCTCGGGAGATTGATCCTATCACGAGGTACATATTCAGGAATTTGAAAATCTGGATTGTTAGCCTCACCTCCCCATTCTCCACTTCTCTCACCTCCTAATATGTGCATGTCTCCATCTGTAGGGAACGGCTATTCAGATTCTTGTAACTTGCCTTTGTTAAAGGAATTCACACAGGAGATGGTTTCCACCACCACCGCCCCCATCATCGCCACAACCGTCACCATCATCACCACCATCACCACCACCACCACCACCA
>RJWK010039082.1:0-20538 GCA_004363435.1 Platanista minor | reverse complement strand
GACGTTGCACCAGCCTGAGGTGCACCATGTGTTCTCCCAAGGAAGTTGTCTCTGGATCACAGGACCCTGGCAGTGGCAGGCGGCACAGACTCCTGGGAGGGAGGTACAGATAGTGACCTGTGCTTGCACACAGACTTCTTGGTCGCTGCAGCAGCAGCCTTAGCGTTTCATGCCCATCTCTGGGGTCCGCGCTCACAGCCATGGCTCGTGCTCTCCTTGCGCACTCTGAAACAATGGTCTCTTGCCTCTTAGGCAGGTCCAGACTTTGTCCCGGACTCCCTCCTGGCTAGCTGTGACACACTAGCCCCCTTCAGGCTGTGTTCACGCAGCCAACCCCAGTCCTCTCCCTGGGATCTGACCTCCAAAGCCCAAGCCTCAGCTCCCCGTCCCCACCTGCCCTGGCAGGTGAGCAGACAAGCCTCTTGGGCTGGTGAGTGCTGGTAGCACCAATCCTCTCTGCGGGAATCTCTCAGCTTTGCCCTCTGCAACCCTGTTGCTGTGCTCTCCTCCGTGGCTCTGAAGCTTCCCCCCTCTGCCACCCCTGTCTCCGCCAGTGAAGGGGCTTCCTAGTGTGTGGAAACCTTTCCTCCTTCACAGCTCCCTCCCAGAGGTGTCGGTCCCGTCCCTATTCTTTTGTCTCTGTTTTTTCTTTGTTCTTTTGCCCTACCCAGGTACATGGGGAGTTCCTTGCCCTTTGTGAAGTCTGAGGTCTTCTGCCCGCATTCAGTAGGTGTTCTGTAGGAGTTGTTCCACGTGTAGATGTATTTCTGATGTATTTGTGGGGAGGAAGGTGATCTCCACGTCTTACTCCTCTGCCATCTTGAAGGTCTCTTCATATTTTTTGAGCAAGCAAAGATAATGGAACTTGAAAAACGTGGGCATTTTCATAGCAAGATTGAGGAATGGCTTGCAACGTGAGGATTCTAGATTGCATGCAAACATATAGAATCTCTGTTTAACAGACCTTCTGGAAGATTGTCAGCTTCTGAGCTGCTTGGGCATTCCACACCTCCTACAGGCTTTGGAACTCAGTCTCTGCTTACTACTAAATTATTTGCAAACTAATTGGGAGACCAATAGGGCTTCTGAGGCACTCTTTGAATTTCTGAAGCCTGACTGGGCTTGCAGAATGACTGTAAGTTACTGCAGATATAAGATCCAGCATTTCTTGTCATACTTTGTGTATGTGAAGGCATTCCTTTGGTTTGTAACTAGAACAACAAGTTCTATAACCCATTCTTTTGCACAGCTCAGTCTTAAGACCTCATGGACTGCCTAATAATTACTGCTCTACAAGAATTAATTTGGTTTTTAACTGATTTACACTCTGCTGCTGGCCTGCTCTTTCCTAAAGGGGTCCTAGCCTTACACCTTCAGGGTGACAGAAGTTGCATTCAATCAGCCTGTCTGTATTCTTGATCCTGCTTTTGACTATTGGAGGTCTAGAGGAAAGGGCTTTGCTAAGGCCACGGCAAGTGTCCTGCAGAGTTCAATGGAAAAGGGTCAGGAATTTGGAGCCAGTGAACGTGGGTGTGAAAAACCACTGCCATTTATTGCTGTGTGATCCTGGGCACATCATTTATATGCTCTGACCTTCAATTCCCTCATCTATAAAGTGGAGATAATAATTCTTATGGAACATGGTTGTTGTAAGGATTAAGTGAAACAATATGAGGGAAAGTTTTGTTTACATTTTGAAGGACTATATAAATGTTATTATTAGGTGCACAGGCTAGTGGCCACTGGGCAGGCGTATCTGCACACAGATGAGGGCAACCAGGAGGATGTGTTAGAGACAAAAATCATGTCTGTTTCCATGACAGTTCTTCCACATGGATGGTGCTCACCCTCACAACGCTATATGTTATACCCACTCAGAAATGAGTAATATAGAGCTCCTTTTGGCACTGTATGTTTCTGAGAAGAAAGGGGGGAAAACATATGAATCTTTGAAGAAAGAGTAACTTTTCTTAGGTCTGCGTTTGGGGTAGGGTGGGAATATGCACACAGAGGCAAAAGGACAGTGAAATGAGTTGGAAGTAGGGCTCCAGCTCTCTCAGCATCTTCCCATCCCAAGGAAGGGAGCTCATGCTGTTAACAGTCTTGGGTCTTCCATGATCATGGGCAGTTAACAGGTTCCTCACTGATTACACATGCAAATACTTTAAGACTTAACTGCCTAGTACTGTGAACATTTACTTTAAAGTTTAGATATGCACTTGGAGCTTCCCCTCAAGGAGCTTCCCCTCAAGGAGCTTCCTTTTCTTTTATGTGTATGTACGTTTTAAATGAAAGGTTTGGTCCAAGACACATTGCTACTTTAACACTTTGATTATGAGACAAATTTTATCTGTTCACATTGACTGCAGTGGTTTTTTTTCTGTGCCAGAATATTTCTTCCCCACCCCACCCCACCCCCGCAGGATTCTTTTTTGAGAGGGTTTTTTTCTTTCTCATTTTTTTGAGGAACAGAAAGAAGTTGTGGTTTGATTTGCTGGGTCTCAATGACAAAGGTTTTCTACTCCCTCTTTTTAAAAACACGAACTGAAATCTGTATGTTTATGTTAAAAAAATGTTTCAAGTCTAATCTTTGTATGGAAGTAATGGATATTGTATAATTGTACGTAGAACTGCACATACAGTATCTAGATATGAGTAAGTGCAGTAATTGTATCTGTTGCATTTAGGACTGCCAAGGTCATAGTATCTGATGATGATGATGTTGTTATTGTTGAATTAATTGGATCTGAGGTGACGATAGGCTGCATGTCGGGTTGGCTGCCCAATATTCTGAGCCCGTCACGCTGTGGACCAGAGGCTTCTCAGAAAGAAAAGCCTTCAATGTAGACTTTTAACTTATCTTCAAAAGAGAATATGGGGCTTCCCTGGTGGCGCAGTGGTTGGGAGTCCGCCTGCCGATGTAGGGGACGCGTGTTCGTGCCCCGGTCCGGGAAGATCCCACATGCCACGGAGCGGCTGGGCCCGTGAGCCATGGCCGCTGAGCCTGCGCGTCCGGAGACTGTGCTCCGCAACGGGAGAGGCCACAGCAGTGAGAGGCCTGCGTACCGCAAAAAAAAAAAAAAAAAAGAGAGAGAATATGCATGTAATCACAGAGACACACTGACAGGACTGAGAGGCACTTGCCATACAACTTTAAATATACCACAATTTTTGTGACCCTATTTTGATATTTCTGTTTTTTAATAAATATAGGAAACTGAAACAACAAAAAAATTAGATGTCCCAGAATTTCCCCTTCCTCCAAGGGGTCCAGCTCTGAATTACTGTGGAAACGATCATGTAACTAACCTTTTACAGCAATGGGTGCTGGGGAAAGGAGCATGGGATTATGTTTCCAGGGCAGTTAGAACAGCTAAATTATGAAAAAGAATGCTCAGGTTCTGTGTGGGACTAAGGAAGAAATACTATATTTGACTTTACATTATACTCCCACTATTCTAAAATAAGCAAAACTTGTGCTTGTTCAGTGACAAGTAATACCAAAAGACAATGTGGCAGTTACCTGCTACGTCTTTCCTGAAGCAAGCATTGCCGTTTTACAAGAATCACATCATTTGTGTATCCTGGCTCATTCTCTGGTGCTTGGGGTATTTGGGTTTTTGCATGTGCTTCTTGTAATCTGTAATTCAAGACAAATTTCCTTCAAAATCAAAACAAAATGATGATCACTTCTTTAGCTTTAGGAAGAGGAAGCGGTGGTGTGTCTTACACAACAGGGCATACCCTGCAATTTTTATTGCTTAATTATTCTTTGCGAAGCTTCCATTTTGGCTCTATCTTATAGCCCCGAGATGAAGTGTGAATAATAGAGGAGTTCAGTGTTCTTCTGTAATGGGACTAAAGCTTTTACTTATCTTCCTTTCTCCGTCACTGGCCTTTTGCTTTTCTGTGTCAAAGCTCAGTACATGTTCTTTCGTTCTAGAAAGCCTCATACAACCATGTCCTCTCTTCTTCTGACTCCTACTGTGTAGTGTGGTACCGCCTTGGTTCAGGCTCTCAGAATCTAACCTTCCAATCAAGGCTGCTTCACTGCAGAACTTTCCCTGTGAATGGCACCCGCTGGGAATGTGAAGTGCCCGTATAAACCTGCTTCCGCATCCATGCTTTCACAGCACCTATTTCAGTTATTCATATTTTTATCCTTATGTCTGTGATTCTTTGATTAATTGCTAGCTCACCAGTCTGTGAGCCCCCCTGAGGTGAGGTACCTTGTCTGGTTTTGCTTACCGTGGTATCTATCTCTTACCCATAGCACGGGGGCTGGCTCATAGCCTCTAAATTGTCTCCTTGCCTCCAAATTCACACCTTTTGCAACCCATTCTTCTCACTGCTACCAACATCTTTACAAACTCAAATAAGTCCTCTCTACAGAAAATGTAATGGCTCCCCATATATATAGATTAAAATCTAAATTCCAGGATACAAGCTGCTTTTTAAGCATTATCTACTTTCCTAAGAACACTGCTTTTTATTTAGGTTTATTTTACCTTACCTTGTATGACATAGAGCTAGTTATTTCCCTGCCTTGCTTCCTCTTTAGTTTTTAATTGCTTGCATCTTTGTAAACTCTTGGTCTTCATAAAACGACTCAATAAATATTTACTTAATTGATTTAAGTATTATGGAGATATATGTCTCCAGAATCACTATACTTGATAGCTATATAGTTCTTCTTTCACCAGGAATTTAGATGTTTTATAATTATTCTCATTTATATCACTGTGCCCTGCAAATATATTTTATTCCTTTTTATTTATAGTTCTCAATTATATTGCCTGCCGCATGATAATATTAGTATAATGGGCTCTGCAATCCTATATTAACTGATCCTTGAATATTTTTGTTTAAAAGTTTTTTTTTAAAATTTATTTTTGGCTGTGTTGGGTCTTCATTGCTCTGCATGGGCTTTCTCTAGTTGTGGTGAGCGGGGGCTACTCTTCGCTGAGGCGTGCAGGCTTCTCATTGCCGTGGCTTCTCTTGTTGCGGAGCACGGGCTCTAGGCGTGCGGGCTTCATTAGTTGTGGCACGCGGGCTCAGTAGTTGTGGCTCCCAGACTCTAGAGCGCAGGCTCAGTAGTTGTGGAGCACGGGCTTGGTTGCTCTGCGGCATGTGGGATCTTCCCGGAGCAGGGCTCGAACCCGTGTCCCCTGCATTGGCAGGCAGATTCTTAACCACTGCACCACCAGGGAAGTCCCTTGAATATATATATATATTTTTTTGTCTGTTAAGCTTTGGTATCTACTTAAAGTCCTTTTGCCCCTGTATTTAATTAGATTAATTAGTGTTTTCGATTTTTTTTTTTTTTTTTTGCGGTACGCGGGCCTCTCACCGCTGTGGCCTCTTCCGTTACGGAGCACAGGCTCCGGACGCGCAGGCTCAGCGGCCACGGCTCACTGGCCCAGCCGCTCCGCGGCATGTGGGATCTTCCCGAACCGGGGCACGAACCCGTGTCCCCTGCATCAGCAGGCGGACTCTCAACCACTGCGCCACCAGGGAAGCCCTGTGTTTTAGATTTTAATTCACATGAGACTTTTGTATTTGCCTCTATTGTGTTTTCTTACTTTCTTACTCTTCCTTCTTTCCTAAGGGTTGAAGTTTTTCTGATAATGTCTATCAGAATTCTGTTATAATATCTTTTAGTTGCTTCCCTATGTAAAATGTTTTACCTGCCTTAAAATATTTATAATGTTTTCAAGATAATAGAGATTGAAAACTTCAGCAGACTGAGGAATCTGTACAAATTCAGCATAGCACTTTCTTTTGTTGCCTAGGTAAACTGTACCATATTTAAAGGTGCCATGCTTTGAGAAGCTTGCCTGAACTTCAGCTTTCAAGTTAATGCCATCTTGGTTATAAAGATTCCAAGAGCCTTTAAAATATATATATATTTTTTCCCGTGGAAAGGCATTTTTTTATTTTAAATATAGCAGTGTGTACATGTCAATCCCAAACTCCCAATCTATCTACTTTAAAATACATAGATGTACTGTACTTTGCAAAACTGTAATAGCAGAAAGCTGGAAGCATTCCATATATTTATAAACAGGGGATTATTTGAATAGTTTCTGGCACATCTATGCAATCGGGTGCTATGGAGCTGTGAAATGGAATGAGAACTATCTCTATATATTATTATGAAATTCTTCAGGATATATTATTAAGTCTAGATGTCTAGGTTTTGCTTCAAAATAATATGGAGAGTGGAGAGGGGAAGTGAAAGGGTTTAGATAAAACAAAATTACTCATGAATTGTTATTTGTCGAAGTTCCTATGGTTACGTTTGAAATATTTCTTAAAGAAAAAGCTGAAAATAACAGATATGATCTAATGTTCTGAAGAAACTATTTTCCTGGAAAAGCCTTTAACATTTTTCATCCATGAAATGACTAGACACACGTTTTAGATTATTAACACAAATAAATCTACATATATCACCAAACCATTTTCAACTCCCTGAAGATTTAAATAAGAAATTGTGATTATTTGCCAAATGTAAAGTGCTGTGATGCCTTAATAATAATAGGTTCTATTAAAAGACTGCTTTATGGGGCTTCCCTGGTGGTGCAGTGGTTGAGAGTCCGCCTGCCGACGCAGGGGACGCGGGTTCGTGCCCCAGTCCGGGAAGATCCCACATGCCGCGGAGCGGCTGGGCCCATGAGCCATGGCCGCTGAGCCTGCGCGTCCGGAGCCTGTGCTCCACAACGGGAGAGGCCACAACAGTGAGAGGCCCGCGTGGCACAAAAAAAAAAAAAAAAGAAAGACTGCTTTATGGCATTAAAAACATGTATGTTAAAGGAGGGGAAGTCCAAACAAAATCAGTGACTATTAATATAATATAAAGACAATCCGACATGTGGTGCCTCCTGATAGAAGTACATGCTACCACCTATCAAGTGTTTTTGTAGCAGAGGAGGAAGACAAGTGCAAGTGTAATTTATGGCTTTGGCAGAAAACTGGAGATAGCAGAGTGGAAGCTAGAAGTCCAGAGGCATTATCACATCTAATATGCATATATTTTTTATGAAACAAAAACATTAATTACTCCCATTTTAGAGAGGAGAAAAGAAACTTAATGAATCAATGATATGCCTGTGGCCACTTTAATAAATTCAGGAATAAGAGCCTACCAGGCCTTCTGGATTCATATTTCAGAACATATTTTCCATATTAAAAGAATGGGGATCCCTCTCATCAAAGAGTAGCTAATCTGATAAAATAGATATGAGAGGTGACACGTGTTCAACAAAGCCTTAAAATTACATAGGCAGAACACTCTTCGACATAAATAGCAATATTTTTTTTGGTCCCTCTCCAAAAGTAAAGGAAATAAAAGCAAAAATAAACACATGGGAACTAATTAAACTTAAAAGCTTCTGCACAGCAAAAGAAACCATCAACAAAATGAAAAAACAACATACTGAATGGGAGAAAATATTTGCAAATTATGTGACCAATAAGGGATTGAGATCCAACAAATATAAACAGCTCATACAACTGAACATCAAAAAACAAACAACCCAATCAAAAAAATGGGCAGAAGACCCGAATAGACATTTTTCCAAAGAGGAAATGCAGATGGCCAGCCAACAGGCACGTGAAAAGATGCTCAACATCGCTAATCATCAGGAAAATGCAAATCTAAACCGCAAGGAGATATCACCTCACCTGTCAGAATGGCTGTCATCAAAAAGACCACAAGTAACAAATGTTGGCAAGGATGTTGAGAAAAGGGAACCCTTATACACTCTTGATGCGAGTGTGAACTGGTGCAGCCACTGTGGACAAAAGTATGGAGGTTCCTCAAAAAACTAAAAATAGAACTACCATATGACCAGGCAATTCCACGTGTATATATCCAAAAAAAGCCAAAGACACTAATTCAAAAAGATACATGCACACCACTGTTCATAGGAGCATTAATTACAATTGCCAAGATATGGAAACAACCTAAGTGTCCACCAACAGATGAATGGATAAAGAAGATGTTGTATGTATATACACATGGGATACTACTCAGCCATAAAAAAGAAAGAAATTTTCCTATTTGCAGCAACATGGATGGACTTGGAGGGCATTATGCTAAGTGAAATAAGTCAAACAGTGAAAGATAAATACTGTACGATATCACTTACATGTGGACTCTAAAAAATATAACAAACTAGTGAATAAACATAAAAGAAGCAGACACACAGATATAGAGAACAAACTAGTGGTTGCCAGTGGGGAGGTACAAATTATTGGGTGTAAGATAGGCTCAAGGATGTATTATACAACACAGGGAATATAGCCAATATTTTGTAATAACTGTAAATAGAAAGTAACCTTTAAAAATTGTATAATAAATGTAAAAAAAATTTTTTCAGCAAAAAAAAAAATTATGACAGTTGGAGTTATCCTCTCCAGCAAAAGAAGATAGTAAGTACGCTCTTCTGTGGTGTGCAGATTCACATATATCAGAGATCAAAAGAGAAGATTACATTGGCATTCTCTTATGCAATGGAGACCTCTTACCAGTTCTCTCTTAGAAGGGTAACCATCCCAATGCCACCAAAATGAGCCAATAGAGACCTTGCCAGCCAAGACAGGGGTCCTTTTAGAAACTACTCTGGGTCCACTTGACTACATGAGCAAACCGACAGCCAATACACAGGGCTGGCTTCAAAGGTTTGTGACCTGTGCAGTCAAAAAAGGACCCACTCAGGACTTCCCTGGCAGTTCAGTGGTTAAGACTCTGTCCTCCCAATACAAGGGGCCTGGGTTCGATCCCTGGTCAGGGAACTAAGATCCCACATGCCTCATGGTGCTGCCAAAAAAAAAAAAAAAACAGATAACGGGATCCACTCTTGGAAGGGCCTGCACTTGGCTTAATGCTCTGGTGTCACCATCTTGAAATCCTTAGTAATTTTATTTTTGAGTTTATGCTCTGTAAGTGAAGTCTGATGGCACAACTGAGCACACACATGAGCAGCACAGACAGGCCAGTTGGCAATGCGCACAAGCATATAGGCATGATCTGTGTGGATAGCAGGCAGTGGGGCTATGGAGCAATTAGCCTGGCAGCTTAGTGTGCAGATGCATGCCTAAGGCAGTATGTGGCACCACAGGGTGTTGGTTTTTATGTTTCCAAAAATAATTTGAATTAACTTTGTGTTATATTTTAAGGATGAAGCTTCTTTTTATTAACCCAATCCATGAATAGTCATTGAGCGCCTACTACAATGCTCCATAAACAAAATTAGGTTTCTTTTCTGCCTTCATGGAGCTTATATTCTAGTTACATAATTTTTTTCCAATTAATGCAGTAGTAGTCTACTCTTTAAAATTAGAATTATTGCTTTCAATGCGTCATTGGAGAGTATCTTTACAAAAAGGCAGTCTTTTATAATAATGTGATTGTAGCTAACTTTCCTGACCTATAATTTCATTGAATAGATTACTCTAGTTGCTTTGCTTGCTTTTATTATTTTCCATTAATTTTACCATAACTGAAGACATCCCTAAATAGCTGAACATGGAATGATTTTATTTTAGAATTGTGAAAAATGGAAGACAGTACCACAGACACAGAACAAGAAGAGGAAGAGGAGAAAGGTGAAAAGGATGAAGAAGACCCCATTTATGCTGTAGCACCCACGATTAACATCCGAGATGAGCGATTCGTTGATGTATCTACAACTCCAGCTTTCATTTGTCTGCATGAGGTACATATATATTTATATATTACTACAGTAAGACTTGCCTCACTATCTACTTAAAAATTCAGATGAAGTTAATATCATTATCAAAATAATTTATTATTTGTAACCTGTAGGCAATATGTACTCTTTGAAGCACTTTAAAATAAAATAGCCCCTACATTCTCTTCCAAAAGCCTATGGTATAATCCTGGATTAATGCAGCAGTGTAGTTTCTGATACTTTTAAGGCATAATAAATATTTGCATATATGCAGCCACCTAAATATATTCTGTATGTTGGTAAATTATTTCTTTCATTACTGGATACATTACATTTACATCCATAAAATGAAGGTAAAATAACTTGTCATATAACGATAGAAAGAATATACATTTACCTAACCAAATGTAGTTACTGCAGTAGAGCACAGAAACATGCTGTTTCCTATTAGCAGAGAAGCAAAAAGGGGAATCTGATTTTTGTTAGATTTTTGTCTGATTTTTAAGAAAATGAGATGAACATTTAGGAAATACCCATATATGAGGAGAGTTTTTCTTTAACAGTAACTGACCACATATGCAATCTGTCACGCTTGAGAGCTGTACTTTAGAAAATGATTCAGAGGACATTTGAATTCTGGACTCTTAACCTTATGTGATTATAATTGAATAAAACATCTAAGAAATTTGATAGTCATAATAACTATAAGCTTAAAAAAGTCTTTGGGCAAAATCAGATTTTACTTAAAACCAAGAAGCAATACTAAATCCCCACCCAAATATTTTTCTTGGTGTAAAAATTTTAAACAATTGCTACAACTATTGTTGAGCTTTTGTTTTATATATACATATAAACCTCATATCAGGAACACATGATGTCAGTTTGTCCCATTACTCATGTTTCCAGCATTGATCACTTGGTTAAGGTGATGACTTCTAGCTTTCTCTCCTATAAAGTTATTATTTTTCTTCTTGAAATTGATAAGCACCTATGGGGAGATACTCTGAGGCTATTTAAGTATCCTATTCCTTCTAAAATTTTCACCTACTAGTTTTACATCTCTTGATGATTCTTGCCCAAATTAATTATTATTACAATGGTTGCCAAATGGCAATTTTCTCATTCCATCATTTTTCCTACATTTATTAGTTGTCTTCCTACTATAAGGTAGAACTTTCTCTTCTTTTCTTTCTATCTGTCTATCCATCCATCCATCTGTCCATCAGAGTGGACTCATGAGAATGAGCTATAATCCATTATTGCCATTATTCATTTTGATACTTCAGGTGTCCCAGATTTGGCCAGTGTACACCCTTTCAAGAAAGCTCACTTTTGACATGCTCCTATGATTCTTTGTGTACCTTTTAACTTTCTGTCCTAGAATATGTTCCAGATTCATCTTGCATTTTCTTTGCTCCAATTCTAGGATCAGCCATTTCTCAAAGGATCCTTGGTTCCTATTTGAGTGGAGAATGATATTTGAAAACTAAGATCTCAGTGCTGGGTGTGTTCATTGCTATTGGTCTGTCATTGCTTTTCAGCACTCTCAGAGCTGGGAAATAGGTGCATAAATACACTTATCCACACAAATTTATATCTATTTCCATATGTATCTTGATATATTTAGAACAATGAGTTCATATCTCTAGTATTAATATTTTCAAATGATCAGCGTTCTCTATTTCTGCTAAAATCCATCATATGTCCAGCTTTGCAATAGTATTTCTACTTTTTTTTTTTTTTTTTTGCGGTACGCGGGCATCTCACTGTTGTGGCCTCTCCTATTGTGGAACACAGGCTCCGGGCGCACAGACTCAGTGGCCATGGCTCACGGGCCCAGCCGCTCCGCGGCATGTGGGATCTTCCCGGACCGGGCACGAACCTGCATCCCCTGCATCGGCAGACGGACTCTCAACCACTGCGCCACCAGGGAAGCCCAGTATTTCTACTTTTATACCACTACCTTTAATAATTATATCAAATAAAGGTACAGTTTATTTCTACCAAAGGTTATGCTAACAATAGAAATTATAGTCAAATTTTTTAAGCCACAGATAAAGAAACGTGGAAGATTTGACTTATAAAGTCAAAGGAGAACTTAAGACAACTTCTCTTGCACATTGATCTTCAATGTAACAATTCATTAAATATTTCAAGAATCTCTCAATACTCACGTATGCACAAATTATAGCTATTAATCATTGAGTATGACCAGCCCCTAATAAACTAGATAACTTAGATTATACGGTGAAAGAATGGTCCTCCCATTTTGAGTAGTAATTACACCAGTAATTTTACTGCTGGAGAATTCTTCCTTTAGCCAGCAAAATATCGCAGAATGAATTATTGGCTTCAAACAACTTTGCTTCCATAATAAACACCCCTGAGATTGTTCCTATTGGCATCTACAGCTTTTTTTTCTAACTCTTTTAACGTTCCTCTAAGATTCACGAGTCTTACAATTTTTTTTAACCTACTGTATAAAAGCTATCCTCCTTCAGTTGTCTAAACAGAAGCTGAATCTGCAGAAGAGCAAGGGTTCTGAAAGAAAGGAGTCAGAAATCCACTTCCAAAGGCCCAGATGCTTGGCATCACATTGAAAGAACCAGATGCTGCTTATAGCATTTATTGTTGTTAATGGTAGTCACACAGTTGGTCCAGCACTACTGAGTTGTAAAACATGGATGTCATGCTGTCATCTAATATTGCCTACAGAATGTGTTCAGTATTTATGGCACTCTGCGATTTGGGCCCAAACTATTTTTGTAATCTAATAATTTACTTAGGCCCTCATGATCTTCTGCTTATGTTACTCCCCTTAGCATGGACTCTCCCATATTCAGATGGCTAGGAAACTGGCACATATTCACAAAGCATGATACAAGGTCGTGGCTGTCCACAATCTTCCTACTCACGTTGCCTCTTGAAAGACTGAGATACTCCAACTGAAAAAATCAGGTCAAACACTTGTATAGGCCACACTTTGAAACCCCTGAATCTATTCCTAACCTTTAGAATCTGGCTCAGTTCCCACCTCCTTCAAAAAACTGTGCCTGAGCAGTCAGTTCACAGTGTTTTCTCCAACCTGTCTACTCTTACAGCATTTGTAGGCTGTACCTTTCACTTGATACAAGATCATTAACAGATATTTATTGAATATCTTCTCATCATATAATATTTTGCATAGAAAATTTAATTTCTCACTGATATTATGATCACATTAAACAATAAGACAACAGGGTATGAACTACACTGTGTTAAATTCACACTTTGGAATTAATGTTCAAAGTGGTGCTTGGGAACTAAGTCACATCAATGGACTGTGTGGGTTAATTCTGGACACCTGCTCCCCAACTCTTCCATTGCTGCCTAATTATGAGGGCTGGCACCCCACAGACCTTTCTTGTCCCGTTGAAAACTTTTATTAAAAGACTTTTTTTGCTAAGGTATAACATATACACAGTAAACCTCGCAAATACTCAGGGTCCAGCAATTTTTTTTTTTTACATATGCCAATAACCAACATGTTCAGAATGAAATTCATCATTCTCCCAGTCCTAATTCTCCTCCTGCATTCTCTTTATCAGTTTGAGGGTAAAATATCTCCATTAAGTATTTCTTGAATTTATCTCTTCTTCATTCCTGCCATATTCCCATTCAGATGGAAATACGTTTCCTGCAACCCAGCGGTGTCCCTTGAGACTCTTCTCAGTCATTTCTCCCACCAAAGTTAGACCTATTCTGACTTATCACTATGTATTAGTTTTGCCTCTTTTCAAAAATCATATGAATGGAATCATACGGTATGTTTTCCATTGTGTCTGGCTCCTTTTGGTAAACACTGGATCTGTGAAATTTATTCATATCACCATGTGTGCCTTAGTTCAATATTTAAAAATTGCTATATAGTGTTCTTTTGTGCAAATATACCATAATTTTCTTGTCCATTCTATTCTATTTAGAGATTTAGAGATTTGGGTTGTCTCCTGTTTGGATGATTATGAATAAGGTGCCATGATCATTCTTGTGCATGCCTTATACTTATGAATTCATTTATCTTGGGTGTTTACCTAGGAGTGGGGTTCCTGTGTCATACTTTAGGTTTATATTCAGCTTTAGTTGATACCTTCAAATGGCTTTCCAAAAAGATTATACCAAGATATACACTCTGATGGGCAATATGTAACTGTTTTCATCTAACACCGTGGCAAGGGTCATGTGTGATTTTATTTATATCCTACACAGCACCTGGCTCAAGACCTTGCACAGAGACAAGCAGTAAATATTTAGTATTTAAAAATCATTCTTTTAACAAATAACATATGTCTCTTTGTTCAAAGCTCATGTCTGTTGCATAATCAGGCTTAATGCAAGTTATAGCTTTCATGGTATTCCCTAAGTCAGGATTTTTACTTTTAAACTGTACATGGTTATGTAAAGTAGCACTGATTTCTAAGGGTGACCTTGGTTGTCAAAAGTCAGTGTGTCAGATGTTGAACTTTTCCAAAACTTGGACGCCATAAAGCCATCCTTGTCTTAATGCCAAGAGCCAAAATCAAAACATGAAATTATCTTGCCTAAGACTTTTGGCTCGTTTACTTTTCACCAGAATGAGTCAGCTCCTCCCTTCTCTTCATTTCCTGAAAATAATTTTTGTGCCAGTCGTTGTTAAGTCTTTGACCTGACTTAACCAAGGGGTAGAGGAGAGGTAGCACAGGAGCATTTGGGAGGCACAAGGGACAGTGTGAACACTGGAGGGAAACACTAAGGAGGTAAAAGTGTGACTCTGTACAGAATACGAAATTCTGTTCAAAGGAGAGTGTGGGGTATGCAAGCATTGTGGGTGTGTAGATGAAGATGGATTAGACTTGTTGACATGTGACCTTTTCACTGAAACAGCTTCTATATAAAACTATCAACTTTTGGACTCCTTAAAAATGTGTAATAAATATATTTGTGTTCAAGTTTTAGTTTCACGTCCAATGGGAAAAGAACTGAGATAGCAAGAAGTTTTTGAAGAGCAATGGGAGACATTAAGTCTTAATTGGTTTAACAGATATTAGTTCAGCACCCACTATGTGCCAGGCTCTGTGCTAGGAGATGTTTATTACCATTATTATTAAAGTTACTGAAATTTACTCAAATTTATCCTTTCAGCTCCTCCTTTGTTTTGAGCACCTCCTGTGTGCTGCACAGTGCTAGACGCATGGACATTCATAGGCATAAAGCATATAAAAGGGTACTGTTCTTTAGAAGCTTAATTTGGGAAATAAGAAACTTGACATGTTAAATATCAACAAAAGGCAATGGATCGTTGAGAACCTGGAGGTGCCAAAAGTGTGATTAGAACTGAATGGAAGGAACAATCACTGTGGGTTGAGATGATATGGAAAAAAGCTTTTCAGAGGCAGTAGGACATGAGGGGGGATATTTTGTCCACATCCGTGGTGTCCACTGTGAACCTACTTTTCTTCTCTTAAGTTTTGCCCACACCTATACATGCGTATACTTGGAATGTCTTCACCTGGATGACCCCCAAGTTACCTCCAACTAAACATGCTCAGAATGAAATTTATTATTCTCCTCCCAAACCTAATTCTCCTCCTGTATTCTGTCAGTTTATTTTCTCTCTTAAATATCTATTAAATTCATCTGTTTTCCATTCCCACCATATCACCAACTGGAATACCATTTCAGTGATCAAGATAAGATGTGAAGAGAGACTGAACCAAGCAATGGCCATGGAGAAAAGGATAGAATACATATAGGAGAAATAGTAAGGAAGTATAAAATGCTGGATTTAGTGTCTGAATGGATGGGGATGGGTGAGGGAGAGGAAAAAGTCTAAATTGATGTCTGGATTTCTGATTTAGGAAAGTGGCTGGATTATGGTACTATAAGTGACAGAGAATTCAGAATAAGCAGTGGTCTGAGGGGAGTGTCCAATATATGAATCTCAGGCCTACCAGGGAAGTCCCTGGGCTGGAGATATAGACATAGCAGGTTCTTGGTATTCAGACTGCTTTTCTGAAAGGAATGCAAATTGCTTCTTAGGTGGATTTAACAGCACAGTCTACCACTGCATATTTATGAAAAGATGTTGCCATTGTTTACCTAATTCCCTACCTTTAAAATTATCTCTTTTTTTGGGGGGAGGATATTCACCTGTTCAAAAGACACTTTCTTATTTTTTATTAATTTTGATCTCTTAAGGCTGGTAACAGATTAAATACATTTTTGGAATTTTTAATAAAAATTTTTAATTAATTTCTGAAAAATTGGTGATTTTCTGATGCTACTAAAGCTTCCTTCATTTTCAAGATTGGATCTTCTATAGAGTTACTGATGAGTTTCTTGAAATAATCTGTAATGAAATTTAAAATGTTTTTCAAAGATTGAAAATGTTTTCTATTTCTTTCATACATGAATTAATTAATCAAGTAACTGGTTACAAAGATGAAAGTATAAGATTCCCATCCTCAAGGAGCTTACAGTCAAGGTAGTTTCAAGCATATAATTTAATTTTCATAATGATTCCACAAGGAAGTTTGAGAAATCATTATTTCCATCTTAAAGTTTCTGAAAGATTGAGACTTGCCCTGGTTTGCACAGCTAGGCAGATGCAGAGCCAGGCCTGGAACCCAGTCTCCTGTCTCCTAGCCTGACACACATTTCACCTGACATTCTTCACTTGACATTCACACATTTAAACACTGCTATTTTAGGGTTTTACAAATTGACTTTTTCAGTAAACTGTATATTAAAAGAAAAAATAAAGATAAATATTTTAACTCTCTGTTTAAATATTTCTCTTCGGTTTCCCTATCCTTTCTTAGTTATCACACCTCACTAATAGCTGTACTTAGAGGATAGGCATTTAAAAACTGCTAAATTTCTTTTTAAAGTATTTCCACAAGTCTTGCTATTGTTGGCATGTTTTCACTTTTCCTTCAGACATTGAAGCAGGCTTACAAGGATAATTCTTCAACATTTTGTTTGGCTGTCAAGAAACTTTAAACAGACTGATCATTTATTAAACAATAGAGATAGGTTCCATTTTTCCCATAAAGGGTCTTATTTTATTTTTTTACTTGGACAGTAAGGTAGAAATTTGAAAATCTTTACAATGTGGAAGAAGACCGTGGGTCATGCCTGGCATACACTTAAACATTTGGTGTATTGACATGGCTCATATCTATTTACAGAAATTGGAGATTTATATCAGGATATATATTTATATCAGGATACATATTTATATCAGGATTACAGGCATAGAAGCCATATTCCACTTTGCAAAGTAGATTAACACCCCTAAATTCAATCAGTAAAAATCATACACTGTACAAGAACCCAGGATAAGGGAAAAGAAGGCCCCATGTTAGGATATCCTCACCCTTGGCACCTTCGAGATAATTCTGGCCAGGAATCTGGGGGTGTTGTCACAAAAAACTCTGCTATCTGAACATGTGATCAGTGTTAAACGGGAGTCAGAGAGGGTTGAAAATTGGGGCCAGAGAGGACTTGGCAGTTCTTCTGCCTCCTGTCTGTGAGCTTATCTCCTACACATTCTGAAAATCTTTCCTGAGCATCCACCACACGTCAGAGTCTGGGCTTGGGACCAGAGGCAAGTGCAGCAGGGAGCAGCTCTACCCTCGTCCGCATGTGTTCCTTCACCTGTGCGGTTAATGCTTCTTGATTTCCCCTTCCTTTTTTTGATTCCTTTACTGACATAATGAGAACCTAGTTTGTGTGTGCGTGCATGCCCGTGTGTTTATTTTAATTATATACTTAATAAAGTTTTAATTACCTCTTTATTTTTCATTGTTTTTTTAGCTACTATTGTAGCAAGTTGATCTAAATATTGAAAATAATACTCTAAACTCGGATGCTGGTTTTTTTTTTTTAATAGTCGCTGTGAACAGATGTTGCTTTCTAAAATAAGGATTAGGAGAAATACTTGATGGTACTGATTTTTCCTCTGAGAAAGAAAGTTCTTGAGAGAGAAAGTAAGTTGGCTTTTGATAGCTTGTGGTTCTCAGTAGAAAATGTGCATCTTGAGAAACAAAGTACCTTTAGTAATCCAAGAACTATTTGAATGTATTAGTCACTAAAGATGGAAGCTTAAGGATTAAAATAAATAATCCTTTTTTGATTAAAATCTATGTTATATAGGTGGATGGGGAGATGGTACTCTTATCTGTTGGGGAGATTTTGGGTGAATAAAGCAGAGGGGAGTAGGATTAGGAATTTGGCTATTCAGCAACTGGATGTACAGTTAACATCAGTAAATGAGTCAGCAGTAGTGAACACCAGAAAAGTCTGCTAAAGCAAAGCAGTCATTACAGTCTTCATTAGGCAAACGAGATCAGGATCTCAGTGGTCAAGTAGTGAGATACAAGCCAGACTAGGAAGTCAAAGAATAGAATATCAGAGAGCCAGGTATTAAAGGTTTTTCAGCCATGAGCTTAGTATTTTTTTTCTTTTTAACTATTTTCTAATACATAAAATATGCAGTACAGTAAGTCCTCTACATTCAAATGAGTTCTGTACCAAGAGCGACTTCGTGAGTCTAATTTGTTTGTAAGTCCAACAAAGTTTGCCTAGGTACCCAACTAACACAATTGGCTATATACCGCTGCTTTTACGCTTGCTTCTGGACATCCTGGGCTTGAAATAAGGATACTGTACTACTGTACTCAATACAGTACTGTACAGTAAAGTACACAAGAGCAGAACCACTTGTAGAGGATGCACGCACGTGACAATATACACCAGACATGGGAACTAAGTTACGTGATTGGACATGTGAACGCACGTTCGCGTCTTTGAAAGTTCGCAACTTGAAGGTTCCTCTGTAGGGGACTTACTGGAGTACAAAATTCAAAGGTGCAGACGAGTACACAGTGAAAAGTAAGTCAGCCTGTCACCCCATCCCACAGTGCACTGTCCCCTTCCCCAGAGGCAACCATCATTAACAGTCTCCTATATAGCCTTGCAGAAGTCTACGCACAAACAAGCAAGTGGTAGTACTTGCTTTTTTCACATATACATGCAACTGTTATGTTCTTTTTAATGTTTGCATGGTATTTCAATGCACGGTGGAACATACTTTAATCAAATCCCTATTATAAGATATTTGGATTATTTCTGATCTTCTGCTCTTACAATTACTGAGTCAGTAACCTTAGGCATGCCTCATTTCACACTGAAATAATTACATTAAAAGGACAAATTCCTACCCCAAAAAAGAGGCGATATATGTAAACATATAGCTGATACACTTTGCTGTACAGGAGAAACTAACGCAACATTGTAAAGCAACTATACTCCAATAAAAATTAATTAAAAAAACTCAATGAGTGTAAAATAAAAATTCAAGTGATAAAAAAGCATTTTGTCATAATTTGACAGCATTTTTTCCCTATCTCCATAGAACATAAAATAATGGTGTGTCATATATTCAATGATGTCTTAGATTTAATCAAATGTGTAACTATTTTCTATAAAAATCTTAAATATTGGCATTATTTTAGAAAATTATCCATAGTTCCAAATATTAACACTAGTACACCTTCTTATTTTAAAAAGTGAGCATATTTTAAGTCAGTAGAATTTACCTCCAATAAATGTTTACTGAAAACCCTCAAAAAAAGAACTGTACTAGGTACAATGTGGAATATTAAAGTAAATAAGACAGCCCCTGAACTAAAAGAATTAAAAAAAAAAAAAAAAAAAAGGACAAATTCCTAATAGTGGGATTGCTGGATCAATGGGTTTGTTCATTTAAAAAAATTTTTTTAATTGTGGAAAAATAGACATAACATAGAATATACCGTCTTGACCATTTTTAAATGTACACTTCAGTAGTGCTAAGTATATTCACCTTGTTCTGCAGCCAATTTCCAGAATTTTTCATCTCGCAAAACTGAAACTCTCTATCGATTAAACAACACCTTCTCATTTCCCCCTCCTCCCAGCTCCTGGCAACCACATTCTACTTTGTTTCTATGAATCTGACGACTCTTAGATACCTTATAGTTTACAGAATTCGTCTTTTGTGACTGGCTTATTTTACTTAGCATAACGTCTTCAGGATGCATCCATGTTGTACCATGTGACAGGATTTCCCTCCTTTTTAAGAAAATAATATTCCATTGTATGTACATACCACATTTTGTTTATCCGTTTAGCTGTCAGTGGACACGGGTTGCTCCCACCTCTTGGCTATTATAAATAACGCTGCTATGAACACAGTGTACAAGTATCTCTTTGAGATCCTACTTTCAAAACTTTTTTTTTTTTTTTTTTTTTTTTTTTTTTTTTTTTTTTTTTTTTTTTTTTTTTTTTTTTTTTTTTTTACAGTGCGCGGGCCTCTCACTGTTGTGACCTCTCCCATCGTGGAGCACAGGCTCCGGACGCGCAGGCTCGGCGGCCATGGTTCACGGGCCCATCCGCTCCGCGGCATGTGGGATCTTCCCGGACCGGGGCACGAACCCGTGTCCCCTGCATCGGCAGGCGGACCCTCAACCAATGCGCCACCAGGGAAGCCCCACACTGAGGATTTTTAAGTTTGAAGAGTTCATTAAAAACTCTAATGTCATATTCAATTTCTTCAAATAGTTGCAAAATCCTATTATTAAAACCCACCTACTCTGTGTTCCTCCTTGGCATTTACATATAACCTATTTACAGCACTAGAAGTAAAGAATTACAAACAACTAGGCATAAATTACAGGAAATTTCTAAATTACACAGTGCATCCAGATTTATCTCTAACACCCATTAATGAATCTTAGGCACAAAGAGGCCAATGGACAGAGTAGATAGAGAAAGCTGAGAA